>NMRB01001082.1:101871-156557 GCA_002633025.1 Notospermus geniculatus | reverse complement strand
GAGTATGTCTTGTTTTCTGATCATGTAATGGAACATCTTCGTGTGTGTGATATTCCGATGGATGAATAAGTTTTCTATGTGAATGTGCTCATCATGGCAGGGAAAACTCCTGAAGAAGTGGAATCCATATTCTGACATGAAGATGTTCCAGGCTAGATTGAAGACACCGGACTATCTTGATGAATTATACCTCAACCAGTAGCCAATGTTGTTATTTGTATTAAACAATCAAGATATTGTAAAGTTATGTATATTGGCATGGTCTGATGACCAGCACCAAGACTTCAGTAAGAATACAGATCATAATACCATAGTTGTGTTTTGTTCATTGTGTGTGGTTCTCTTTTACCATCCAACATCTAAGCCCACTTTATACTTCTGGTAGCTCGACTTGAAAGTGCCGGCCTGAAGAAGACCCCGGTTGGGGTTGAAAATTTGCTATATTTCTGGAGGACGACTTCGTTTATTATATCAATATCTAAGCCCACCATAGGAAATGGCATTGGGACAGGCTGATGAGTGCAAGCCCCTTGAAAATATCCCTAAACAATGTGGTCCGAAGACCGATGAAGACAAGATTGTCCTCTGCTGCTGGCGGTAACGGCTGAGACAGAACAGGTCACGGGACGTTTATCGTAGATTAGTTACAACTTTTGCCGCCTACACTGTTGGCGCTCACGTCGGCACCGTACAGTGCTGCCCTCTAACATGTCTAATGCTAATTGCAACTTTGACATCTGACATTCTGATGATCTTTCATCAGTTCATGTTTTTCTCCCTAATTTCAGAAAATCTTTTGGTTATTTGTCGTAGATAATATGATATGAACTGAAATAGATGGAAAGTGGTCTGAATTATTTGGCGTATAACGTGTCTGACATGCAGGGTAAGTCGAGAATCATCGCTAATAGGCGGCTTGCTTGACATCATCATAGGCCTACATGCATGCACACGCACGCACCTGCACTGCAGTGCATGATGATGCAGGCCAGCCCTCCCAACAAGAGACCCCTTGCGCTTATCAGCCCAGGGTGTCAACATTAGCCTCGCCCTAGGGGGCCTAATGCATTTGTACAGTTGGCTCCTGTGCTTACCGTCGGCACAATGCACTAGGCCCAAGGTTTGTTTACACCTTCTGGCTGTAATGGCCGACTTGCGCAAGTGGTCTAGTGACAATGACATGACTGACGACATTAACACGGTCCTTTTCGATTGCAGCATTGTGCCCCCAGTCCTGCCAGCTATTAGCATTCTTCATGACAATCGACATCCATGTCCGTCCCCATGACAAAACAAAATGATGACAGGTCCTCCTCAGAGTCAGAGCTTCTGTCGTCGAACCTTCGATAATCGAAGGCCGATCTGCTCACCACTGCATTACATTGCACATCACGCTTCGAGAAATAGACTGGTCCGTGGCGTATCCACTGCCTCTTGAAGAGGAGGCCAATCAGAACCGGTGTTGTAAAATTTCCTCGTGGCACAAATAGTGGTAGGCCTAGTGGAAGACCCGATATAAAGTGCAATCTTATTGGTCAACCGGTAAAGTTGGCATCGCGCCAAGATTCGCCGCGGACCGGTCTATTACTCGAAGGGTGATGTGCGATGTAGGTGAGCAGATCGCCCTTCGATTATCGAAGATGCTGTTGTCGATGTCCTGCTGCTGTGCGGGCGAGTGTGGTTGTGCTGCTCTGCTGGCCGCGCCCTGTGCAGGGGTGGGGCATTGGACCCGTCTTGTGGCCTGAAATGAAGAAGACTTGTACTGTTTAGTTTAGACTAGGCCTCCGTCCCCACATAATGTTGTAGCTAAAGCGACATGTAGGCCTAGTCACCTAGACCTAGGCTGATTCATCATTATTCAACAGGCGATGATAACGTGACAAAATTTCTTTACCTCGTTTTTTTTTGCCTTTTGTTTAGTTATGAACTATGGATCGTTTTCTTTCACCACTCCCTCCACAGCCTACTTATGGTGCAAACACTAAGTCTGTAGAAAAATCAAATAAAGGAAAAGGTGAGTTCAATGTGCTTGCCCTAAACCCAACCCCATCAGCCACCTTCTGTGAGGCCTGCGTGCCGTCGATAGTAGGCCTACTGAAGTGTTCACTATTGTTTGATGTTCATAAACACATTTACATATTCTGTTGCAGTATTTGTTTGGATGTTGCTTGTGAAGTTTCTCTTACATGATACATGTACATGTAGGTCTGGAGCTACAGCCACACTTGTCAAATGGTGTCAAAGGTGTATGGCAGCTGCTGAATACTTTCTGAGACCATCGACATGTGCATTCTTTTTGATTTAACTGTTTTTTCTCCATCTTTTTATTAGATTTTTCAAATCTGGTCATTTGAATGACACTTACAACAAGTGTGGCCTAGTTCTTATAATTGTGACCATTTCAGCCTATGCCAATCATGGTTACCTAGAATTGGCATGCCAGGAGAGTCACACCGTCATCTATCATGTTTGTTCTCATAACCACCCTTTCATAAATTGCAGTGTGCTACTAACTACAAATTCGATAAAGTTACACAAGCTAAATCTGGACAATGTTCCATGATATAACAGCAGCAGTAGGTGAGTCGCATTGTAAGGCATATTGATGTTCAATGTTGTCTCTCTGCACTCTGCCTTTTCGTTACTCTTATTGTCAATTGTTTTATTTTCAATTCCTTTCATTTTGCACCAGTCTTCACATACATTTGACTTTGTAACTTCTTGTACCCGGTAATTGAAATCATTCCAAGCAAGGAAGAAAAGGAACGAGCTGAATGTTCGGTATGCAAGATGGAGCCTAGTGTCCACAGGAGAGTTTTCTCACAGAAATTGGCTCTCAGTGGGATATTCAACATTGTTTCTTTCCTTATGGATTATGCTGAGACCAATGACATTTTACACAACTGATCATAGTTGAATTGCCCATAGAGAGCGAACTCTCGCAAGAAAACTCTCGAAGTGGATAGCCGTGTTTAGTAGATGCTCTTACTTCAGTCTTCTGTCCATAGCATGATTTTTGGGTTTTTTGATCCCTGCCAACAATTTATTGGTGTTTTTTGATGTTCATTTGGTTATGAAACATGTACATGTATGACTATCTTACATTGATTTCATTGCTAGCTCTGACTCTCTTGTGCACTCTAACTCAAATGCCCAGTTGTTCAGCCTTGGCTCAAGTCGGAATTACATCGATCCTGCTATAAGCGTGGCTCAAGTCACACTTATTTTTCAAAGCGCGTTGCACAGATTCGGCTTCAAACACAAGCCAAGCTTCAGCCTTTCTTATAATGAATATGGCAGTCGGGTGGATAGGTAGTGCAACAAACTCGGGATTGATTAAGCTGTTCTTATGACCAGACATAAGCGCGACTTGCGTGAACTCGAGTTTGAGGTACAAGCCAGGCTCAGGTGAGCCTGGGTTGAACAACCGGGCATACGTCTTTTTGGATAGCTAAGTACACACACATCATGTGTGTGTCACTAATAGTAATATTGCTCACAATGGAACCTCCCACAGTAACCCAATGGCACTGAGTGGAAATAATGTTCTGTTATTTGACACCATCAAAGAAATAGGAGCTGTCAGCGAGTTGACCACTAGGTGTCACTAGGGCCCAATTCAATGCATCTAGCGGACCCAGTCATTATCGATCGAGCAGCGATCATAATAGATTTCTTGTACATTTGGTCCGCTAAGACTGTGCTGCCATCTGTTAGCAATATGCGCAGCTGACTGCTCCTATTGAAGTCACTGCCACTGTTTCCTTCAGCAGGCCAAATCTGAAGTATCTTCCTTCGTTAAATATCGTGACATCAGCTGCTTGCTATTATGCTTTTGAATTCACACATTTTGGTACAGTGATGGGATCTGGTTTCTCTTTAAGGCCTGTCTACACCATCAACATTTCCAAAACATTTCTAAAAACATTGAGTTGCAACAAATCTGCAACACCCTTGTTTTGAGATTAATGCACATTTCTAAAAACATTGAGTTGCAACAAATCTGCAACACCCTTGTTTTGAGATTATTGCACAGTGTGGACAGTCTTGCAACAATTCAAGACATGTTTCCAAAATGTTTTAGAAGAATTCGCATGACATTTCTTCTGAAACATTTTCAAAACATGTTTTAAATTGTTGCAAGTCCATCCACACTGTGCAACAATCTCAAGACAAGGGCATTGCAGATTTGTTACAGCTCAATGTTTTTAGAAAAATGTTTTGGAAGTGTTTTTATGGTGTAGACAAGCCTTTAGGTGGATGGATTGGATGGCATTAACCGTCTTCTGTTTTTCAGTCAAAAAAGGTGTATGTGTCACCCTCATAAATTGTATTTCCATTCATTATTACGACAAGAGTGTTCTGGTACTTATGTATGTCTTCTTTTCTCTTTTTAGGTGCTCAGTTGTTCTCTGAAAATGCAAACCCTGAATTGGACCACAGAGTGAAAAAAGGTGAGCCCATTCTCTCTGGATGTTACATCATAGAAGGAATTCTATGCATAGTAGAAACAGCAGCCTTAATACATGTAGCTACGCATTCTAGTGAGTTTCCCAATGAATTCGTGTAGAAGGTACAATGTAAATGAGTATCTCAAAAATAAATGAAGAAATTCATGGCTGGTACGGTAGCCAAATTCACAAATCGTCGCCCAGATGGATTCTTGTCCAGGACAACTGCCTCCTTCATTCATGTCCCTTGTCCCTCATAATTATGTCCCCGGAATACCATATCAATCAACACAATGCTATCTCGTTTTTCAGTCACTGAAAAGTTCTCCGAGAATCTTCACGTTGTTGCCAATGAACCATCATTGGCATTCTATCGAATACAAGAGCACGTGAGGAAGTCAATGCCACAGTTAGTTGAGCAAAGAGTAAGATTTTTGTTTCTTCTTCATTCCCACTTACTAACGTCACTCCTGTGTTTGGGTATTTGAGACTGTGTTTGATCAAGCAAGAGGGCAAAAATCCATTCAGATTATAAAACACTGTGATACAACTTGTAGGTTATTTCATTTATGATGAATTTCATTTGTTCTCATTCTCCAGCATGAAGTTGAGGAATTGCACCAAAAGGTTCAGGGCAGTTGTTTTGTGACATGGAATATGCTGCAGGGTAAGAAATTATTTACGTCGTGTGTTTTAAAAACTGCAGACAATATTGTAGAAGATACATGTAAATCGTATAGTATCGTGTCTCATTCGGGCCATTTCGGTCTTATTGCCGGTACTCGTAAAGAGAAATAGTCATTGATCATCACCCAGATGAGGTCAGGGCCTAAGAATTGCTGATGTTAACCCAAGTTTGTTGTCTTACTCCAGTGCTGTTCGGACAATGAACCAAAGCCGCAGTCACTTCCAGAACGTTCAAGACCTCTTGAAGAACTCAATGTTCATGAAACAACAGATAGAATATGAAAATAACCGAAGGTGAGATGTAACCTGATTGTCTGTTCTGTTTTCTCTTCATACTTGTTGTCTGTCACTCCCCTGTTTTAATCTTTTGTGCATTGGCTTCTAAAAGATAATCAACAGTCATTTTTCTTTAAAAATTATAATTTATATGTGACCCCGCACAACAAAATGAGTCGGAATGTACACAGAAGAAGAAGACCGAATATGACACCAGACCACAGTTACAGAGATCGATCAAGTCAAACTTCACAATGGGCAGACAATCCTGAAATCAACAAACCATTGCTGTCACCTTGGACATGTTAGGTCGTCTTCTGTGCGCATTCCGACTCATTTTGTTGTGCCGGGTCACATATGAATTACCGTATATGATAAATTCCATTCTTGAATTACTGAATCTGGGGGATTGGTAATATTATAGATCAAGTTGCTATTATACTAGAGTCCTAATTGATAGAAATTTTCAGGGAGTTGCCTGAATTTGCGGATGTCTCTGAAAATCTCACTGCCGCAGAAGTAATTTTTGATTCTTTTCCATGACCTCTGGAACATTTCTTTAAGTTCTGCTCTGTTGGGTATCATTCTTGTTGTCAGTTACATGTAAATTTCCTAAGAACCAGTGCACAAGAATTCATTATTCATTATTTTCATTCACTCTTACTTAAATTTTTATTTCTCACTCTAAGAAAAAAAATCTACTTTACCAACCAGGGCAGAACCTTCTTTGCTTATGCACGCGTATCACCTACCCTTGATGTATATCTGTGCTTCATGTATTTTGTGCATTACCCAATAATTTGCATCTCCCTCGCTCATCCTATAGGCGTGCTTCATTGGCTGCTGGCATTGACTAGCATGTGAGTATGTACCCCAAAGAACTCATTACGTAACATGCATCGTAACTACTAACCTTCGAGCTTAGCAAACACCCTATAATGTGGTATAATGTAGTGCTTTGATTGACTAAAACAGTTTTCTCTGAAATCTTGCGAGTAGAAAGTGTAGTGACACTTCCTGATCATGTACTGAGTAGCATTCAGTAGTTATCTTCATAGCATAGGGCATGTAGGGATGGGTAAGAAATGACCCTTGCAGCTAACTGTGTTCTGTAGCATCTTGAAGGGATGACAGTAAGTTGATAGGGTGTTTACTATGTACATGTGCCTGTGTATGTTGGCTGGGTTTGTGTATCAACAACGGAAAACATTTCTTGGTTGTAGAGTACACCAAGACTTGGGTGTTGGGTAATGATTGTGTAACTCCTGTCTTATGGAGATTGACCAAGGTACAAAAAGCACAAAATTGACACACTAAATGATAATAAACAAGAAGTCAATCTCCAGAATTCACGAATTTTCGACCCCAACCGGGGTCTTTTTCAAGTGGAACTTTACAATCTGAAACTCTAGAAAACTTTACAATCTGAAGAACTTTACTCTAGAGTCCTCCATTTTGATGACAAAATATGTTCCAGTGAGAGCTTCTTTCATGACTGCATCAGTACCGGTAGTAAGAAATGATGTTTTTTCTAGAGTTTCAGATTGTAAAGTTCTCTAGAGTAAAACTCTTTTCTAGAGTTTCAGATTGTAAAGTTCCACTTGAAAAAGACCCCGGTTGGGGTCGAAAATTCGTGAATTCTGGAGATTGACTTCTTGTTTATTATCTTATGGAGATTGGGTGTAGAATCCAGCCAATTTACTCATTTGTATGCAGTGAAATAAAGGTTATCGAATCTTGTGTTTGGAATGAAACATCTCTGTTTATACTACCTAATCCTTCCGCATAGCATCTGTCTATTTGTGAAGGGTCTTTGGTATATTTGTGGTGTGGAAATTTCTTGAGCAATGCTCCCACTGCTTTGTTGGTGGGCAATTCCATGCAACATGTCACTACCTCACAATGATGCTGGCTCCTCGTGTATTTTGAACTTAGAAGAATTCTTCACATCATGATATTTTTTGAAGCATTTGAATTGTGCAAGAAGTAAAAAATAATTAATAATCTTCTGAAACAATTGTCAGGGAGTGACAGGTCGCGTATGTTGACCAGTATTACATGGTGTCACTGTGGTGGGTTCATTGTATTGGTGAGTGACAAGATGTTCAGTTCTAACCAGTCCTCCATTTTGATGACAAAATATGTTCCAGTGAGAGCTTCTTTCATGACTGCATCAGTACCGGTAGTAAGAAATGATGTTTTTTCTTCGCTGATACATCTACATACATGCATGTGTCTTGGATTAAGCTGAAGGAATTTGGCTGGGTGTAGGATTCAGTCCAACTTAGCATGTGACATGAAAATCATACTTGAGATTGACTGCTTCTCATTTGCTTCTTGTTACATGTATTTGATAGTGCTCATTCTCCTGAAAGATGCATGAAGGTGCCTTTATTGTATCGCTCTGAAATACTTATGTCATCAATCATGTTAGCACATTGCTTAACTGCATCAGAAGTTTTTATGTACGGTACCTCTGATTCTGAAGTGTATTTGAACATTACTTGAGTGGTGCTTTACTATGCTTATCTTTTCACAATCTCATGCCGTTGTTCTTACATTTCAGAGTACAAGAAAGGGTCAACCCTAGCATGTATAGGTCAGTTTTGCGCCAAAAGACATTCGATCATGCTGCAGTCGGAATTAACAATTCTGATCAGGATGAAGTCGTCTCGGATGAACAACCATCAAGATTTTCTCCCAAAAGATTAACAAGTAAAAAACGCTCACAATCCATGGACTCGCCAAGTAAAAAGAAATAATCCATTTGATAATTGTTTTCATGTGTCTCATGAAAGATGTTGCCATTCTACATGTTCTAAAGGGACCTACTGAGGACTGCATTGTGTGGACCGCCATTCTAAAGGGACCTACTGAGGACTGCATTGTGTGGACTGCCATTCAACTGCCAAAAGCGATACATTGTATTCAAGCAGTCCATTGGGTCCAGATCTTGTACTTAATACTTAGTCAAGTGTGTCTTCTGATGTTCATTCCATGTTGAGTTGCTGAACCATGTCAAACTGTGTCAACATTATTTGTTGTCAATTGTATGTATTAAACTAGTCATAATTGTACAAAATATAATACATTATGTAGGATATTTGTTGTAAATAGTTGTTGGTGATGTTTGTGAACACTTTTGGTGGAGAAAATCACTGACATGATGACGCCACCTCGGATGACGAAACTTGTTACTTATAGAACTGGACCATTTTGTTACTCTGGGAACAGCAAGAAGTAATGGGTGTACTATTCTGACCCATGGCTGGTCCCTCCCCCAAACAATATTCCTGCAAACTTCCTAGTCGACATGGAGGTATAGGGCCTACCTCCATGCTAGTCAAGGACTCACTCCCAGAGCCAAAACTAGGCCTACCGAGTACCGGTAGGCCTAGGCCTAGGCCTACTCGTGACTTGAGAGCTGAGGACATTTTCCTTTTTATGCAATGCCAATAGTTCCTTTATATTTTTGTAGCATGACAATTGAAATATTGGTCTTCAAAGATGAGAAAATTACAAAGGAGCAGTTTTTTGGAGGCTGTCAAGGTCTACCGACAGATCACAAAATACTGATCACTGACAGAGTTAGACCAGACGCCCATGGATCTGAGTAGATCCAATATGGCGGCGCACATGGCCAAGTCGAGCCAAATTATTGTGTTCGTTTATACCGTGTCCAAGGCCTTTAAAAGCCACTTAGATCCATAATTTGCGCGATTAATGGATAGAATACGTAGTAAAGGTACAGTAAATGTTGATACTGTTGTAAATAATCGAGAGAATCCAATAAAAGCGATTCATTTTGTAACGCACGCGTGGCTTCCGTACATTCATTCATGATGATGCATGTGCATTTTTACGTACATGCATGAGACGCATCTATCTACTGAGCACTGCATGCACTCTCACTGACGGACCAATAACAGAATTATCAGCATTGTAGATGCTGCTCACTGTCACTGCCATGGCAATTAAGCTACCATGGCTATACTATAGGGCTAGCCTTGTTGGCCTCCTGCTGCTGCTACCAGTTCAGTTTCATTCTCTTTGAAATAGATGGCTCCCCTGTTCCAAGTTTTTTCTGAAGAGTCCGAGCATATCACTCACCACCTGAATGAACCATTCAGATTCAGTCAGCACCACCCTTTCTAAAATGTCAGACAAATAAGATTCTGTGATAGGTACGAATGTTGATGCAGAGCTTGAAAGGGGCTGATCATTTTTGTCACTTGAGGAACAAATCTGAGTTGTGATCCTTGGCGGGAAAACGGAAAAAGCTAGCTATGCACTTGCAAATTGCAGGGATTATTTATTGTGCAGTACCGGTACAGAATAATTGCTGCAATTATTTGCAGCTTCATAGCTTTTTTCTCCATTTTCTCAAGGATCACAACTCAAATTCCTCAGTTGACGAAAATGAACAGTCCCTTTTAGGCCTAATGCTGGTTTTAGTCCTTTGTCTACTAATATAATGAAGAGTGGCCAGGCATTTGGAATATGACTTCAACTGAGCAAGTTGGGAGTTGCATTCTAAATGGCAGGTTGCCATAGGCCAGTACCACAGTCTTCCTCAAATTGCCCTGGATATCCTTCCATCGTTCACATGTCTCACAGTCACACTCCTGGATGGAATTCCCACTTCTATTCGATAATAAGCTTACTGTCAATGCTGCATTATTATAAAGCAAATGGAAAAGACTGGTACCGGTAGATGTGCTGGTTTAATCACTGGAATATCATTAGTCTGCCTTTTAGATGCACTTTGACAGAACTTTGAGATCAATCAATCAATCGTACAAAAAGATGGTACCGCTCGGTATTTTTGACACATATTTGTGGCACATGTCTTTAACACACCTGTTCACTGGTGGATACAAAACAGAAGTCGTCTTCCGAAACTCGCAAATTTTCGACCCCAACCAGGATCTTCCTCAGGCACTTTCTAGTTGGAACTACCAGAAGTGAAATGAAGTGGATCCCAACATACAAATAGATCTGAAGTGAGGAAACCCTGTGCAAACAGGGGGTGTGAAAAGTTTTCACTGGCGGAAAGGTTGTAGTTGTATGTGATGAATCCTTCTATTTGATGATATCCAAGGAGGTATTGATCAATTGATGCTGATGGGAATGTCTGCTTCTCCTCATACAAGAAATCGCTCTTCATGAAGAAAAATGGGAATTTTGCCCACCTGTATAAACCATCTCCTGTGTAATGACATTACTGTCACTAAGTGGTCTCACTGGCTATGTGCTAGCATTGGTGGGACTCCTGTCACTAGGCGTCTCTGAGATTGAATCCCATTGAGAAGCTGGTACCAGTCTATTGGTGTTCTTCCTTGTGGTTTTCCTCATTCGTTTGCGGAGTACTTTCTTTAGCTGACAGTGAGAGTGGTGGGGGCTATTGGTGTACCAGTACTTGTGTAGTGATTCCTGCCAAATTAGGATTATATTGTCATGTGTCGAAGTTTTGCTGGACAACATTCTTGGCCAGAATATGGATCGTTTACGTGTTCCGTCTGTGGTGTATTATCCAAAACCGGCCGACATGATGCCCGGTTTGAATCGGTTCCGTCATTCTGTACACACTATGCTCAATGTGATAAGGTAATATTCTTGGTTCTGTGTTCGTCCTGTAACGATGTTTGTTAAACTTTCTTTAAACTAAAGCCTAGTCATCAGAACAAAGGACAAAAGAACAAGCTATCTGATGCGCATGATCCACAATCAGTTGACCATTGCTGTCAGAATCTGCAATGAATTAAATGGGGTTGTAATGTACTAGGCCTACAACCAGTCCTTACCTGACCTGCTGTGTGAGTCAAATTGATATCAACTGGGGTTTGTAGCAAGTGCCAATTGCACTATAAGCATTTTTTTCTCTGCTTGTTCCAGGGTATCGGACGAGTTTGGTGTTGGGAGTGGCAAAATGACAAGTGGGTTGGACCTCAGCCCTCTGACAAGGAGGACAGGATCATGTAGCAGCATTCGCCTGGTAACTATGAATAATCATGTTAATACAATGTCGCCACCCCACTTTCATCACACTCTATTGCAATGTGATCATGATCAAGTGTAGTTCATAAGATGAGAAAGAACAGACTGAAAGAAGGACCCCCCAAAAAATATTTGAAATGAAGCAGAAAAGCTGCTATCATTTGTCCATGAACTGTTTTGAAGCGCTCAACTTCGAAAATCAACAGGCGTACCAGTACATGCTGTTGTATTTTGTGTGTTTTGCACTTGAACTTAGAAAACTATAGAGCACACTTCATGATCTCAGAACGTTTCTCCTGATCTGATATGATTGATAAGCAGTCGTTATATTGTATAGTCATTGTTTGAAAAGCACTAATGGAATGAAGCACTATAAATGTAAATTGCAACTGCCGCACTAACCCACAGTGTTGTTTTATTTTTTGGATTACAGGAGTGCACTGACTGTATGATGTTTTTCCATCGCCCGTCTCTGAATGAGGAGTAAAAGGTGCTTTGTGATGTTATGAAAATCCAACTTTATCCTCACATGGCAAGACACTTTTTCGTTAATTTGGATACTTGATTTTCTGAGAACATTTGAGGGTGGGAAAATTGTATAAATTTGTTATAACCATGCACAGTTTTGGTTGGAACAGAATTTTTCACAAAATGACCTAAATGAAAAAAAGGTTATTAATACTCAACTCTGTCTTTGCCTCCTGTAATCCAATGAAAGAACTACATGTTGACTAACTGGCAGGTGTTGTACTATCACCAGTTGGCTGTTGATGTCTACTAAAATACCTGAACGAAGAACCTGGCTTCTTGTCCTCCAATGATGCACTTAAACTTCGATGCACTCTCTGTTGGTCCTCCAGAAGCTTGACCCCACAGCTTCAAGTATGGTACTTTAGTCCTCATTTCACCCACTGACCCCCACCAATTGCACCCAGTCAATTGCATGTCACAAGATATCCTCAGTAATTTGTTCAGCCCAGTCCCAACCTATGATTGCTCCGAAGTTTCTGATTTCTGGTCACGTGCAAAATGACATGACAACACAGTCTAAAAACAAGACCTCTTCAGAAACGGTCATGTAATTCATGAAACAAATAACGCGTTCTCAATTTCAGGAATTCAATGCTGAAATTATATATGTAATTTGCCATGTTAATTCTGTTCTTTATGTCAGCTATTTCAATCTATGTATTGTTATTAATAAACTGCACCGACCATTTATGCTTTCATGGCCACCACAATGATCTGAGGGACAGATGATCTGTGTCATTATATTGTTTATCATGGTTTTTGTAATGTTTGTTCAAAAGGTTACCAGGTTACTGTGAGCAGACTCAAAAGGTGTGAAATATCACAAACAGGCATCTCTGATCATTTTGTTGTTGGAAAAATGGTTTTGAACAACAAGTGAACTTTGTAATCATGTATTGTTTGTTATCGATATTTTTGGTAAAGGATTTAGATGTACCAAATAGGCCTAGATGCTATTTGGGTCTAAATTGTCGGTTTAAAGTATTGGTGTCAAATGTCCAAAGTGTCTCATCATGAGTCAATGCTTTCTCAAAGTTTCCTGAATGTGCTGTATTATAGTGATGTTTAAAAAAGCATAAATTGAGATTCAACTTCCAGATACCGGTAATCCAATTTCCAGGGTATCAGATCATTAACATAAATGTACACGTATGACATTGACAATTATGAAATATACTGTGTTAAGCCTACATCATATACGTACATGTATTTTATCACTGGTCTCAGGTCTTGGTAGGTGCAAATGCTTCGGTGTGTGGAAGTGTGGAAGACCTCGGCCTGTAGTTGAACACAGTTCAATTTTTATTACAACCTTCACTTGTGGTTATTGTTTTTTGCGATACATCCCCAAGGGATTAACATGCCTGGTAACCAATCAGTTTCAAGCCCAAACCCTCTACCGTTTGATTGCTCAACTATTGATCTATCATTGATCTTATCCGTATTGGCTGATTGGCTTTTAGCAACCTTTTACACAATGGGATGCTTTGTTACAAAACACATAGTGGAGGAGTTTTCTGTTAAATGTTTGAAATAGTTGAGTTAGTTGAACAAATTTAATACATGTTGCTACGCAACCCTCCAGGTTTTCATGAAATGTGTGACATTAGCGCATTTGAATAATTATTATCTGGTTATTTTGTCAAGGGATTGATATGATATATTGACTGTTATCTTCAGTTTTATGTATTTCAATGGGATAGGAGCTGCAGAGCGGATCTGGGTTTCTTGGGTTGTGGTAAGACGAGGAAGGTAGTTGGTGAATGTATACCAGGATATTCTATTCTTTTGTTTTTCTGGAAATACCAGTATTTTGAGTACTGACAATTATTGAGACACTTTTACTACCAGTAACGTAATGTTGTTCCTTCCTTCGCTGTTTTCTATCTAGTACAGTGCACTTTGAGTTATTGCAGTGGAATAGGAAAGAATTCTCAATGAGCCAAGATATCTGTAGGTAGAAAGCTGGAAATGTGTGGATGGATACCCCCGTGGATACCTTCACATCATGGAGTATGTACCGGTACATGTATTGAGGAACATGATGGATTTTGAAAACCATATTGCAGCTTGCGTGTTCGATCATTTGGATTTCTTGGATTTGGACATAGAACGTTTTAAAGAGTGGACTAATTGAAGAATCCTGCTTATGCAGAGGGTTTGCAGTTCATGCTTTTATACTGGATTCTACATGGAGCTGGTAAAATAATCAATGATGGACACAAATGCTCAAGCAACCATGAGGAATTGGTGATAGCCCAATGTTGGTGACTGATGCTCTATTAAAAACCCAAATTGGGGATTGTCTGCATTGGATATGCAAAAGATACTAGCAGCAGATAGAATCCACAGCAAAGAATCCGAAGATTGATTGATCACAGCAGAAGACTCTTCATAGGGTCATCAGAGACTAACAGTTTTGCCATATGAAGCGATGCCAGCCATGCAGTTAGAGCCACCCAACAGTGGAAGCAGCAGATACCTCGAGGTCAGAAAAGTCAGTGCAATTAGCTTTGGCCTCAGGAGAAATTCTCATGAAACCCTCAATCTACTGGGGTCAAGTTCACATCTTAATCTATCACGCTTGGATAGTAAAACTTTGAGCAATTTACAGAGGACGTTGAGTCGACGCAGGGGATCTTGTACCCAGGTATACTTTATGGTGTGGTAATATTGTTACAGTTGTTTCCTAAGGAAAAACAATGCATGCACAATACTAAGGGCTTTTTGTATTGAGTAAGACTTCTCGGTCACTCATTACTATGATGTAAGAAGTTGATTATGATATGGCATTGTTTTACACTTGAGGATTGTATTATATTGTATATTTTTCATTTTCCTATGAGATTTCATTATTTTTTTTACATATCACTGTTTTAACACAATATCAGAACATCAACACACATGTGTCACATCATGTTTGTGATCGCAAAGATACTGTCAATCATTATGTCGGAGGTTTCCCACATGCCCTTCCAGAATTAAGAGTATCAATGTTTGCTTCCTTCTGATTTGTGCTAAAACTGGTGATGAAACACCAACTCAGATTCGGCCACTACGCAGGGTAATGAACTTGGTTGATTTCTTCTTCCACAGACAAGAGAACCTAAACCAAATTTGCTTTTCATACATGAAATTGTTTGTGGTAATACCTCCCCTTGCAACAACATGGCTTCAACTATCGCACGAAGCTGAAATAGGTTGACATGATCAATCATATTGTAGGTGCGATATCTGGTATACCCTGCTTGCATCTTTTCAGTCCATCTGCCCATCCCTGTTATCACAATCACAGGTAGGTCCCCACAAATGCCGAAAACATCAGCATGACATACTTATTCTGCATGGAAATTTGAGTTCACCAAAATGTCCAGTCGAGCCTTCTTCAGAAATTACGTGAATTGTCCTGTCTCTTCACTTCTCTTGTTTCCTTTGTCTACCACATTACATTATTGTCCAGTTTGGGGTTTATTTATTACAAACTAATTCCATGCACTGTGATCGCAAAATACATTGGTGAATTGGGATTCACATCGGCATACATTGTTGCAGCGGTCATCACTTTTCCTCACCACATTCCCTAAACTCCCCTGCAGTTTCAAACCACTCCCCAATTTACCCGCACTCTGAAACCTCTTCAGTTGACACAATTCTCAGACGATGATCAATAGACATAGTGAATGTCAGAATTGGTGCCAAACTTGCTAGCCAATCAAGGATCCATTTTCAGGACCACGTTGGTTCCTTGAACAAGATTTCATTTTACAAATATTAAATACTAAGTATTATAAGATGTGATGCCATTTTTCAGAATTTTTTAATTTTTATTTTAGTATCGCCTGCCAAATACATAACTTCTTTTCCAGCACCAGCACCTTTCTTGTCATCTCCAGTTCAGACATACTTCTCCGCCATTATTTTCCTTTGGGGGATGTACCGTATTTTTCGGACTATAAGGCGCAGCCTTTTTCCTTGAAGAAGGGTCTAAAATTGGGGGTGCGCCTTATAGGGTGGTGCGCCTTATCTGCGGATCCAGTCTGACAATTTGATCAGAAGTGTCAAGACAGTGACGAACCCAAGCATTCAAGCATGCATGGATGCATGCAAGCCAAAGTCATTGTCACAGTGCTGGTTGACAGATGATGCAGTGAACTGTGAACTGATGAAGTTTCAGTTAGGCCTAATTTGTCACAACAAGCTAAGAAATCATACAACCAGATCCATCAGTACCAACAGCAGAATTGCAGATGTCAATGGGTTCAAAAAAGGCAATCAGACCCTGTAATTGTCTTGGCTGTTGTTGGGTCAATGCACACTGAGCAGCCATGCATTGTATGTGTATAATATGCACTGACGCATTCACTGACAGGACTGCGCCTTATAGGGAGGTGCGCCTTATGTATGGATTTCATCAGAGATTTTGGGTGAAATTGGGGGTGCGCCTTATAGTCAGGTGCGCCCTATAGTCAGGAAAATACGGTATGTACTTTTCATTTGAAGCCAGTTTCATAACCCATTCCTCGGTCAACAAACATTATCATCCCCTATCTGTTCCTGTTCTTTGCATATTCTTGTGCTTCACGATGATGTTTGTCCGTTGTTCATTCCTTTCATGCATTGTCAGAGACCTTTGGTCACCCTAGAAGAGTGTTCATTGTCCATTGTCAGTTGTCATGGTTGTCGTGTGTCTAGACGTAAGAGATGTATGTTGTATGTTTTTAGCATATGTTCCATGATTTTTACTTGTTTTTCTCTTGTAAACTGTACACAGCTGTAGACTAGAACAGGTGGATGGTCGTTAAGTTACCAGCTGAACTCTCCCATCTGTGCATGAAATTCTTGGTTCAGTATTTGTATTGATGTGATCATAACTGTGAGGCGGTCTACAAAAACCCGCCGAATGTCACATTAAGGAATGTGTTTAATGGTCATGGTGAACCCGCACATTTCAACAGCAAAAACGTACCACATAACAGGTAAACAGTAGCAGATCAATGCACAGGCAATCTGACAGGCCTTGTTAATTTATTCAGCAACTTCCGACGGGTTTTCCTAGACTGCCACACAATTGCGAATTGGTTGGAATGGTGTCTTCTTGTCATCTCTTTTCAGCATATTCATCCTATGCTTATCCAGCCCAACTTCACATTCAGGCATCTTGTGCTGATCAGGGATACTCAATGTTCACTCTCTGTCACCTCATTGTGTGCGATGGCAGCAACGAAAGCAGCAAGCACTCCTCCCTCGCTCTTGACAACATTCGTGCTACCCAGTTCATGTGGTTGCCGACTCAACTCGAGAACGCAGTCTCGAACGCCGAGAATGCAACCTGAGTCGGGCCAGGAACATGTTCTTCTCAACCCTCCACTGATAGTGGGGAGTATGTGAGAAGAACACGTTCTTGGCCGAACTCAGATTGCGTTCTCAGCATTCGAGACTGCCGTTCTTGAGTTTAGTTTGCCAAACTTTCTTCTAGTTCATAGTCATAATTTATTGCCCTTTTGGTGTGATAATGAAAACCAGTATATCTAGCTTGCTTTGATGTTGTTCGCCTTGGAATCTTGAAAATAGGCTATCTGTTCTGGTACCCCACATAATCAAAAAAGAACATGATAGAATTGATTTATGTTCCTACAAAAGTATTGCTGAATTATTTGGTATTGAAAATAAATAGCCATCTCCGCAAGCTATTACATACGAAATATCTCTTGCTCCACAGGGCAACCCAATCGTCTTGAATTGTAGGCAAGTACATGTACAGTACTTCTCAGATATTCACAGTTTTATAGACAGTTTATATCAGATTATAGCATGTACTCATATCTTTTTAAAGGAACATCTATTCCGGCTGCTATTACAGCATTTTTTCCCGGTTATTAGATTTATAGCATTTTCTACATATTCTGGTTGTTTATCTGATTTTTCTATGATTTATTATACAGTAAGGTGAACCATACATCATATATCTATAAAGACATGTTTCTTGAAATTACAGAAATCATAGCACATACCCCCATGAGTCTATATTTCACATTCCAGACGTGAAGACATCCATTTTGCCTCTAGAGAGTGCTGGAGTCAAATAGGTTATGACAAGCATCAACGACTCCGCTTCTCTTCGATATCTTCAGTAGGGTTCTCTGCCTACCGGTAGCTTATTTCATTGTCATTCCAAGACGGTATTCTCAGTGCCCTCAAGGGAGAGATCATGGTTTATGCAGTAACTCGAACGTCTCAGTCTCAAGATGCGTCCATGAAAAATGTCATCCCAAGGTATAAATTCTGAGACTGAGAGTACCAGGAATTAAGCCACACCCAGATTAGCGGTTTTGCTGTCGCTGTTATGACACTAACCCTTTGTGCAGCTGGGACCAGCAAGTTCTTTCTGATGACATCCTTGGCACTTGTTGAACCCACAAAGCTTCAGATCAGTTGTGCAGTGAGATGATGTTTTCCCTCTGTGGCCGTTTCTTAGGTCTAAGTCAATAATGTAAGAGAATCTGTAATGTCCTTTGTCAATTGATTCACCTACTATCAGTTGTATTAGTGTAGAGAACCCAAATGAATTGTCTGCAACTTCAAAGGTTTTTGGCTGAGTTGGTATTGGTGATGCTTTGATATTACAGAATCGACATTACAGATCCTCTTACCACTATTGACTTCAACTTAATAAATAGCCAGGGAGGGAAAACATCATTCTGTTATCTTGCTTTGAGATCCCATTGTATTATTACTAACTGTTCGCCAGTTGCACATATTGGGCATGTGGAAAATATTGTCTTCGACTTCAAAGCTTTTCTAAGACAGTTTTGTGACATTTCATCTTGTATCGTTTTAGCAGGTCAGTCGGTGTCTTTGACTGCATGTCTATCATCTGGATGTTCATATGGGTATCCCCATCCGTCACATACGTTGTCAAATCATGTGAAAACTGCTGACAAAGGAGAACATTATGACTGAAAAATCTGTCCCTTTTCTTCATACAGGTTGTATCATGACTGTGCATGTTGTTTCCTCAGGTGAAACACTGGTAGAGTAGACAGAGTCTTCAGAACTCAAACCTTAATGATGCCATGCCTCGGGCAGATACATTTTTTATTCAATCATTAGGAGAAAATGAGGGTTTGATTTGTTGGCTCCAGCTTCCGCTAGCAACACTGGGAAATACATTGCAGGGGATTGTTCCTAGGATGATCGATATGACATGGTATTTGAAATACTGCTGTTTTTAATAAAGGTACCATCACTTTCACTGTCAGATGGAATTGGCACATCATTGCTTTCTTCCTATTTGGCTCCAGGAATATACCTATGCAGAAGGCATTTGATGCTGGGATACCTATTGACACAGTGTACAGTAGCTTGGTCAGTGAAATCGAGGGTGACTGAGCAGTGTGCTGGCAGTCGTTGAGTCTCAGATTCGTGCCTGAGACAGGTCTCAGGTTTCATATTTGGCTATTTTGCTGGTACTTCGTACTCTTATTTGGTCAGGTTCGCTTGATAGAGTTCTCCCTCTGATGTGTCTGAAGCACTTTGTAACTGTTTTGCACCCGAAACGCATCGAAAAGCATTAAATCTTCTGAATTATTGAAACAAGACCACAGGTGGTCACTCCCCATGGTGGTCACATAATCACTTCCACGCTTCGCTAATCCAAATTGGATTTTCTATTCTCTGCAGTTCCATCACCATCTGTTTGATGTTGGTTCTTCAAGGACAAGTTTTGCTTCCGAAGTTATTATCTTCACCACTGATGCATGCACAGCATTTTTGCTCCTCTACCAAATCTGATCGCCCATCCACCTGAACCACGCCTTGCTCTGTTTGATTTACTTTTGGGTTTACTTGCACAGCTTTCATTTGGATTGTGTGAATGGCAAATACATGTAGAATTCAGCTGCAATTACGATTACTCAGTTTTGATGGAGGTGGAAGCCCATCGTGAGCAGCTTGACTTTGAACTCTTGGTTGTAGGCCTACATGTACTTGTTCATTCAGCAACTTGGACTTTTCTGGCCTTCTGAAGATGGTCTCAGAGATGATGAACAAATCAAAGATCTACTACTGTTGAATGATGGATGGATGTGGAATTGATGAATGTTGTGTATGCAAGAAGGCCATCCTGTTTACAGAAGTTGGGATGAATCAAATTGGTACCCTACATTTACCTCCAATATCGCCTCATTTCCCCAGAGACGGAAGAAAGTTCTGCGCATGACTGATCAGAGATGGATGTATACTTTATTTGATGGTCCTACTGGTGCCTTGGTCTACACTGCAGACAGAGATTTATCGATTTCCCATTTCGATCAGAGGCTGATAATTAATAAATCAGCAGCTCCTATGACTAAAATACTCTACTGCCTTTACTTCCTGTGGATCATTTGTCCTCTGTGGTCTATAATAGGAAGCAATCTAATATTAAAGAGTGGCTAACTCAACTGTACTTTTAATCTCCATGGGAATGGTGAGAGACAAGTAATAATAACAGGTTTCTAAGGTGAAAGACATAGCTTCCTACCGGACTCGAACCCACGGACCTTCGCATTAGGCATCAATCGCCAGCACTCAGGGCAGCAAACCTTAACCCGTCCTCGGACCTTCGCATAAGGCATCAATCGCCAGCACTCAGGGCAGTACGCCTTAACCCCCCTGTGAAAAAAAGCTTGGAAAAGCTTGGATTATTCACGCTAATCCAAGCCTCTAGCAAGGTTGGAATCCAGCGGAATTCACGAAAATCCAAGAGGTTGCATTAGCTTGGAAAAGGCTGCCGGTATTTGGACAGGATTCCGCTGGAATAGCCTGGAATCCCAGCTCACTACATACCTTGCATTAGGTGGGATAAGCTAGGAATTTAATGCAACCTCTGTCCAGGCTTGTGCAACCTAATCCAAGGGGTTGAAATAGCCTGGAATCCTAGCTCACTCCATAGGTTGGATTAGGTGGAATAGAGCTTGGAATAGGTGAGAATAGCTGGGACTGTTTCTTTTCAGAATCCAAGCGCTTGAAATAGCTGTCATTTCCACAAAATCCACGCTTATCCAAGGTCTTGGATTTCTGGCCAGGATGTTACATAAGGATTGAATAACAGTAGCCAGTACAGTGTACATCACATAATGCATCTTTATTAGCCTAGTAGTATACAGTGGTGCTGTGTAGTTATATGCACATGTATAAAACGCATGTGTACTACTACAGAGCACTCTTGAAGTTGGTTGTGTAAAGTTTGTGTTGCAGAATTTGGATAATTTCATTATAATTTCGGGAAAAACTGACACTCACCCCATTCTATACAAGAAAATGAACCTCCTCCTGACAAAATTCTTGACTTGCAAACTGTCTAGACATAGTAAATACTTGTAAAGAAGAGAGGGTGACTGCTCATGATTTCAAATGATCCACCTTACTGGTTCTTCATGCTGATTGGCTGATACAGTGATGCATCACCAAGTGGTGAGGAAGTTCACTAACAGGAATGGTTTGCTTTTGCTATTGACTTCTTTCTCATTTGATGTCCACAAAAATAGTTTTATGTTCCACATCAGGATATAAAATGATATTTTTTGATAAAAAGGCGGTTTTATGATCATGCTACTTTTTATCAATATCAACGGCCCCTTGTTTTAATTTCATTATCAACAACTTCTTCCTACATTTTAATATATTCAAAAGAAGGCAAATTGATGAAGTTGGATAGCCTTTGAATTCCTTAAATTTTTTGTAAGAATGAAAAAAGAAGTCCAAAAAAATGCCAAGAAAAGAAGTCCAGCCTTGTCCTGGCTTTTCCACGCTCCGATTTTGCACAAGAAAATAATCATATTCTAATTCCAAGCTTGTGCAAGGTAATCCCAGCTCATAATATTCAAAAGTCCCAGCTCATGACCGCTATTCCAACCTACCAATTTAATCCCAGCTTTTCCAGGCTTTTCCAGCCCCTTGGATTTCCTTGGAAAAGCTTGGAATCCAAGCTAAATCTAAAGTCCAAGCTCAGTTCAAGGTAATTCAACCTCCAAGAGGTTGCATTCCTAGCTTTTCCTGGCTTATCCAAGCTAGCTTGGATTCATTTTCACAGGGGCTTTAAGGTGTGCTCCCTGAGTGCTGGCGATTGATGCCTAATGTGAAGGGGCGTGGGTTCGAGTCCAGTAGGAAGCTATGTCTTTCACCTTAGAAATCTGTTATTATTACTTGTCTCCCATCTTCAAAAAAAGATGGTTCAATGGCCTATACTGGTATGTAATGTAGGCATCCCTCAGCACCCTGCGAGTAGTCCAAGCAATCTCCAAATGGTGAGAGACAATGTTGAAGAGCAGAAAGATATCGTTCTGTGTTTCTTGATTTTAGGTCTGACCTAAACGTTCTCATAGCTCCAGCTCTCCTACATCACCTGGGTTATTTGCATGCTTTTCCTTTCATCCATTGTCATCCTTTGTTCACCAACTCTTTTGCCATATCAGCAGAAATGGTGCCAAGCATTAAAAAACCTCATAACAAAGTCTTCATCTTGTGGCAAAACCTGAGCCGAACATGGAAAGCCTTTGGTTTGTTGCTGCATTTCTTGTCGCTATGGTGTTGTTGCTGTTGGACCTCTTATATTGACGTCAACTGGTTGGGCGTATTGAGAACCAGCTGTAGGCAACGTCTGCAGTAAAAGAATATGACAAGCAGATTGTCTGATCCAAATTTTATGTGTCTGAAAACAAATGGTGATAAAATTTCTCGCCTGAGTGAGGCAGATAGTTGCGTGCTAGTACCTATAGTTAGCTGCCAATATCTAAATTCAAAAGTATTGAAATCCAATGGAATGGAAATCTATTCCTCTTTCTCGGTATCTAGGCTTCATCACGATAACCACTTTCCTTATTATTGTTTAATTGATCAGCCACCATATGCCATGCAGAACCTTCAGAAATGGAAACTTTCGACCTGAAGAAAAACCCATCAATAATCAAGCCCAAAGCTTATCTCCGAAAAACACGCACACTTCGGTTGCTCTGCAGAATTGAGACGTCAAGAAGTTCCACCTTGGTCAATTCTCTGGTATTTTTTTTGCCTCAGACACGAGGAAATCAGATTTGTCACGGTGTGTGCCCTCTTGATCAGGATGACGCTGGACATGTTGACGATTCATTGATCTATTAGTGCGTTGATGGGTATTGATTGTCTCGTCTGGATAGCTCTGATTGCGGCTGATGAAAAGCCATGGCCGGATCCTTTTGCTCTTACGATGTGGTTTTGGGCGGTGGTTTGGTAAAGATACGAGGACCTGTTGACTCAAGGATGTTCTTCTGTCAGGATTTGCTGATTGGCTCCAGCAGTTAGGCTTCCTTCGGTGATCAGAAGCTTCCTTCGGTAATCAAAAGCAGTTGATAGATGGCTACACTCTCATATTGGGAAAATCTGGGAGGGGGAAATCCTTACACCTATTCAGTTGGGCATGGTCCTCCTTTTATATTGATTGCCTCAGTCCAGTTTCCTTCCTGTTGTGCGATTGCTGGCACTATCCTTTATTGTGAAATTGATTAGTGTCATACACTGGAAGGAAAACTGACAAAGGAAAGTTCATGCCAAGGAACTGAACCTCTATATTTCTTCTTTCTCTCATCTAGTGCCAGGATTTAATTTCACAGATGCAACACCTTAAAGCCAAAAAATGAAATGATGGAAGCATAAAGAATGGAATCGTTTCAAGATACTCCCAACATTTCAATTAGAGTGTTTTCAGTTGCCAGGAGCAAATGCAACATTATGCTTCTTAATCACCATCTTTTGCTATGATCTTTCTCATCAGTTATTTTGGTTTAGGGCTTTTGGTTTCTTTGCTTCCTCATCAGTCAGAAGCTTATGTCCGATTAAGTTTCAGTTCTTTCTTTCTCGCATTATTCTTTGAATCTTCTGAGTGCCAGAGGGTTTATTTTCTCTCTTCTTGTTGTAGTTGTTCAGTATTTCTGGTGTGATCTGAGGTAGGGTTATCAGGGCTTTTACGCTGTCTCTCTATAGATATGGGAGAGACTCTCTGTCTCTCTCTCTGCTGTCTCTCTAGACATGCCAGTCATTTGATTTATATGAAGCGGAAAGGTCAATTTCTCCCTGCGTGACCTAAGATTAGAAGATCCTTCAGTAGATTACTCAGTTTGACTGAAGCAATCTTTGAGTCATCAAATGAGAAAATCCTGCACCAAAAATTCAGTACACCTACAACTGTGCACGCAGTGCCAGCTGGAATCCACAAACACCTTAAAAGTTGCTGTTTAATACCGAGTGCGGTTCCCTTGCTGATTTGTGATCGGTGGGAAAACCGTGAGACATGTAGCCTTGAAATTAAATTGGAGGGATTATTCGTTGATCTAAGACATTTTTTATCACATACAAAAGATTTCCTTTTGAACTACCGGTACTTGAAACAATACCGTAGTCTAGAACTTCAAACCCTGAAAACACAAGTACCGGTAACAAAACTTTTAAGTACAGCTGAGGATTTGGATTATATATTTACAAGAGAGAGATTTCCATAGATATAGGGCCTACTCATACTAATATTCAAATACTTTTCACTAGAAATTGCAGAAATATGGCAAAAAGTTAAAAAAAAGGATTTTGACCCATTCTATCCCAAATCACTCAACTTCTATTATTAGCTGTTGTTATTGTTATGAAGAGAAGGGAGCTTTTTGTTACCTCCAGTTGGGCTAAACCCATACATTCAATCACACATTTAAAAAAGCACATACCAAAAGCATTGGTACTGATGCCAATAACTGCCTAATTCCCCCAACAAAATAATTAAACAACCTAATCTTTGTAGTGACATAAGTGTATTTGAGTCACAGCAGAATGATTTTGACATCAAAATTGACGTGACTGACTTGGACTATTTCTACAGTGTTCTTTTTGCTTGTTTTTCATGCATTATGGGGATTTGTTTCTGTTTGTGAACCCCAACTGTCTTCCCAAGATATAATCCTGAGCGCATTGACAAATTCTCCTTATTTTCTATTGATTCATATTGTCAGTATTTTCCAATTATGTAAGCCATGTCACCGAGCCAGGCCACAGCACTTGTGTTGGGTCAGTAAAAAATGCACGTTGCAGGTTGACTTCCTGCAGGCAACAGTATTTGCTATATATTTGACTTCCACATATTGCACAATAACACTGACCCAAAGGTTATCAGCAACTTGCATTTTATACCGCTTTATACCGACCTACTCGTGCCTATTGATCCAGCTGTTGGAACTCTCCAAATGCAAAGAGCCCACACGCATCTGGCCCAGTAGAGTGATGATATGAATATCATATACATTTGTGTTGGAGAGTTGATAGGCCTGTCAGTTTTTATACAACCTGTCTGTGCGTGCCATTCACTCTTCTGCTACCGGCATAATTGTCCATATGTGGAACAGTCATTTTCCTGTGGGATGTAATATCATACGACAGTGACAATGAAGCCCAACCATCCTCCAGAAGAAGCAAGGAGTCCGGAGCTCCCAAATAATCGGCCCACCCGAATACGGTTCTCTTCGGTCGATTTGAGAAACCAGTGGTTGAGGTTACATCCTACAATCAGCCAGAATGGGCGACGGGATTCATGGCTTCAGATCTGTGCGGAGGATTTTGAACTGGGAGTTTCATCCCAAGGCCTGCCTCTCTTGTCAATTCAGGACTTGGAGCAAAGCAGGTCAAGGAATGCAAGTGGAGATTCCACTCAGGTATGGCTTCTTTTCCCTAGGCCTTGGTAGAATGACACTTTATGCTTTATGCTTGTGCATAATGTACGTGTACATGCATAAAACATGCACGACAAGAGTGTATTCATTATACTCTATGATATGGGCCCATGATACGTCCGTATACCAACTGTGGTTTTCGAGAAAAATATTGAATTTTATCTCCATGCTGAATCCTCTCTACAGTTGCTGCCATTGTGCTGTGATGTTATCGAGGGAAATGAGTAATCTGTATGATATATGGCAGTCATGAAGCAATAATATTCGTTTGTCATGATTATTGTGTAATGATTGTCATCTAATGGCCTGAATCTAATTCTGACAGCTTCTGATGCTTCATTGGAGAATAATTCAATTTGACATCTAGGCTGGTGACGCCTTGCCTTTCAGTTTCATTTTTAAAAAGTTGTGGTGATCATGCCATGTTTCTCGGAACAGAATGGTTTATTGGTGCTGATAGTGATATGAAATTGGTTACCCATTCCCCATTGACAATCATTTCCAGAAATTATTACCCTGGTTCTGTGACCCCTTGATGCGGTGATGTAGTTCATAAATAATTCAGGAGACAAAAGGTTTTAAATTCCCCTGTAGCCTACATGGCACTATCGATCCTGCCATCGTGATATTAGCTAGGCCAAAGACTAGATCCTACATATGCCACTACGGGTTTGCATTCATGTGTTCGAGAAGCTAAAGAAAATTTGTCCAAAACATCCAGATTGTAATTTTGGATGATTGAGAGGGTCAAGCTCTCATTATTCAGTAACCTGTACTATGAATGATCTGTCCACTGCTGCAATGAATGGCTGGCAGCTGCTACCCAAGCCATGACTGGCAGCAATAAATAGTGAATTTGTTAGAATGGATAATTAACAATATGAAAAAGAACACGACCAATATTCTATAGGCCTATTTGCTATTGTCCTCCTTCCATTCACCAGATGTTTTCAACTTATTTGTCAAAACCATTGATGAAATAAAAAGGGATTATTGCACTAAAATGGAATGAACAAAGTAGTACATGTCATTGAATTTCCACCAATGTAACAGATGGAGACTTTTTTACACATATCTCTATAAATCATCAAGTGGGTTTCATTAAAGCAATGCATGTACATGTAATTAACTGACACTGTTTTATATGAATGATTCTTCTTCTTTATGGGTGGCGTCCACTAGAGCGCCGACAAGATTAGGAAGGGTTGCGGAAGCAAATTATGCCATTTCGGCATCCTTTCCGCGTCAGACACGAAAAAAGTGTGCGAATCATCGTTTCCTAGGACATTACTACGAATCTCTGCAGACATACCTGGGAGTGTCCTAGGAATCAATCGTGAAGGGCCCGAAATGCTGCTGATCGTAGCAGGACAGCGCGGACCCATCTAGGATCACACCAGGAGTGGTAAAATCATGGACTAGGACAATCGGGCAGATATGCGGACAATATGAGGAAATAATTCAAGGTTATAAATTCTGCGCCGAATTTGGATTTTTCTCATATGTCTGCTAGCCGTCATAAGTTAGGAAAAACGGCCACACTGAAAAACGTTACACCGGCCATAAACTCCTCCACGCCGCAACCTGTTGACCTTTCCGTGTCTTGTCCGCAAATGTCTTGACGGCTTCGCGCACTCGCTTATTTTGATCTGCATCGGCTCCGCGCTTTCCTGAAACAGTCCGCGTGGCTTCTGCTTGCCTTCGCGAAGCTGCCCGCACAGCGGAAGCTTTCAGGAACGTTTGCAGAAGTGTTACAGAAAGGCGGGATGTCCTGACGATGTCCTCACGACAATGCAGACAAGTTGCCGAAGGTGTCGGGAAGGTCATTTCCGCGTCGAAATTTTGGTCTCGATCAAAATTTGGATGCGGAAATTTCGCCCTCTCCCGAACGTGCGGAAATGTCGGGAACTGCTTAGGAATGATAAAGACAGTGAACGGAGTCTTTCAAGAATATGGGAGAGGTTGCGGAATGAATGCGGAATTGCTAAATTTGCGTTCCGCGTCTTGTCCGTGCCCTAGTGGACGCTAGGTTTAAAACACCAAATTTGTGCAGGAGACGTGATGATGAAAATAAAAGATCTTATCTTGCACTAAGCAAAGAAATGAGCACATTGTGCTGGACTTGACAAGAAACCTTTCTTGCAATCTTCAGACAGCTCAGGCCACAATTATTTTATTTGTTGTTTTACGGATTTTTTCCCTGGAAACCCCTGACAGGAGGGAGGAAAATAAAAATAAAAACAAAATTTTTTCATTTGGTTTTCGCGGAAACCTTGACATGAGGGTGGAAAATAAATATAAAAATAATTGTAATTATTTGATTATTTTTATTATATTTGTCAAAGCATGTAACAGGCGGCTATGAAAAAAATAAAAACGTACAAAAGTATAATAAATTTCACTCAATGAATGGGAACGAGAATGATTGTTACAACAGCTGTGAATTATTTTCGTCAGACAAGGTTCGTCCAGCATGTCGGCGGTAGAAAAACAAAGCAGTTTTTTCCATTATTTTTATTTTTATTGATCGGATAATCAGTTTGTGGGCGGCGGCAAAAAAATAATGCCATTTTTTCAATTATTTTTATTTTCCAAAATCGGAAAAATAAGTGCGGCGGATCCGTAAAACAATTAAGAAATAAAATAAGTGTCGCCTCAGGTGATCAGCCCATCTCTTGATCCATTCGGACCAGTACAGAGAGCAGAAACATGACAAGATCTATAATGAAGGTTCTGAGTTGAACAGCCGGTGAGGCAACATGTTGTGAATTTGACGATGGTTATTGAACTGTTGGCAGTTGATAATGGTTTCGGTGAAGTGATGAAGTTGTTTCTCAGACCAGATCCATGAATGGGTACGGTAGTTCTAAGGTAGTTCCTAAATATCATCACCATATTGAGTCACAAGTTAGCTACCGTATATCTGACAATGTGAAGTAGAATGGCACTGACAATGTGAAGTAGAATGGCACTGGCATCTCTGATTCCGGTCCCCGATGAAGTTATTTCTCAGACCTGCACAAAGATCCATGAATAGAATCGGTAGTTCCTAAGTATCATCACCGGTAGGTTCTAAACCTTGGAACCATGAAACCATGAAACCAGCCAAGAAACTATGGAACCAACCAGAAAACCATGAAAAATACCCAGGAAACCATGGAACCACCCAGGAACCACCCAAAATATCCTTATTCTTAAACATGACATGACATTAGCTATTTTCCCATTGCTATGGAGGTAAAAAGCATGTATGATTATCATCAAGCACAGACGGTGTGTCACACCTTGGATAAGGCATACCATCCCAGTCCAACACAATATGACTGTGCTGATACTAATGCATAATGCAAACATGCTGGTCTCAGTTATTTTATACTATTGATGGTGAACACTAGTGTAAACAAATCATAATTAGCCTTCTCAGAAAGATTAGCCTTCTCAATATAAACAACGAGGGGTCACTGAGGTTCCCAGCACCCCAGCACATGTGGTCTCAGGCATTGAGATCATGCCGAGCTTCAGTCGCAGAGCTGACTTCAGAGTTGGCAAGGAGTCCGAACACCAGGGTGCCCTGGATGATTAAGAATAAGATTGAATCTGCAGCCAGAGTCAAGAGCATCAAGAGCAATATCATGATGGCTGTCATCATAAAGACATTGATGTCTTAATATGCTGTCATGTACTAGTATTTAGGCCTAAAACCACTTGACCTGTTTTGCATTGTAATCTAGATATTGAGTGGTGTGAATTATATGTTGGAAAAGGAACATTTGACTTCAAGTTATTTCCCGAGATCCCCCACATAAAAAATTTGTTAGAATGGATAATTAACAATATGAAAAGGAACACGACCAATATTCTATAGGCCTATTTGCTATTGTCCTCCTTCCATTCACACAGATGTTTTCAACGTATTTGTCAAAACCATTGATGAAATAAAAAGGGATTATTGCACTAAAATGGAATGAACAAAGTCGTACATGTCATTGAATTTCCATCAATGTAACAGATGGAGACTTTTTTTACACATACATGTACATTGTATCTCTATAAACCATCAAGTGGGTTTCATTAAAGCGATGCATTTAATTAACTGATACTGTTTCATATATGACTGTTATATGATGGTGTAATGATTCTTCTTAAAACACTGACTTTGTGGAGGAGACATGATATAAAGAAATGAGCAAACCGGTACTAGTATTCTGCTGCACAAGAAGACAGAAACATTCCTTGCAGTCGTCAGACACCTGGTGATCTGAGCCCATCTCTTGATCCATTCAGACCAGTTGAGTTCAGACAGAGAGCACAAACATGACAAGATCTCTAATGAAGGCTCTGAGTTGAACAGCCGGTGAGGCAACATGTTGTGAATTTGATGATGGTTATTGAACTGTTGGCACCATGTCCATAGATGTTGATCATAATGCATGGTTTTGGTGAAGTGATGAAGTTGTTTCTCAGACCTGCACACGGATCCTTGCATGGGTATTCCTAAGTATCATCACCATATCATGATATTGAGTCACAAGTTAGCTATATCTGACAATGTGAAGTAAAATGGCGCTGGCGTCTCTGATTCATGGTCCCCAAAATCATTGGAAATCAGCTTTCTTTGTTCATGTTTCTGTTGGTTTTGTGTATCAAAAGTCATGGTTTTCCTTGTGGCAATACAAGATTGCATTTCTGACTCGTATACCATGTATTCTGGTTTCAGTCTGATGCATTCTGTTGAATTTAAACAATGGTATTCCTATCCTATCACCCCTAGGTCAAGTTCAAGATTGTGAGTTTCCACACTCATGACACTTCTCAACTTATCTAATCTTATCGATTGGAAAGTACAAGCGTTTTGACTTGCCGGCTTTTCATGTCTTGCATTTGTGGCTATCAAAATATCCATGGTTACCGGGTACACTTTCTTTGCAGTACAGTCTTCTGAGTAGGCCTACTGCTATTTTTAGGCCTTTTGATGAAGCTGGTGTGATTCCTGTCATATACCGCAAAATTTTTGGATGAAGCAACTCTGCACTCTGCAACGCTTATGAATAAAATGATAGCCAAAATTGGATTGTGGTATCTGATGAATAATCCCCCAGTATTGCCACTTTCTCATCTATATGGATAGCAATACCCATCTTCCTGTGATGAAATGACTGGAGGTGGTATCATCAGTTATGGAATCCTCGCATTACCTCTAATTTGTATGTCACGTGGTTGTGCAATTTGTGGAGAGACTCGAGAAGAATTCTGTCTCGCCAGCTGCAACTGGAAGTTTCCCTCTTCTCCACCGTAATTCATGATAATGTCTCATTTCCTGTTCGTTCACATCTTTTTTCTTATCCTTTATCACCAGATTTCGAAATATCCTCTCGCAGGATTTCTTTTTTATCACTATTTCTATTAAATTTTACCATGACAGCTATCCTAATAAATTTTTTCACCAGACACTAAAAGCTTCACATCACAACATGAAACTTAGTAATTTACATGAATTCAGCTGTAATGTCACCTCTAATAGAAGTTACCAAATTTGAACTAATGGGCATTCATCGTTCATTTCTGGTCTGCTTTTTTCTTTCTTTTACATTTGAATATAAATTGAATTTATCGTTCTGCTTTTTTGCAGAGTCAGAGGTCCTGGATTGAGAGAAATTTCTACAAGAGGGAATGTGTGAAATTTATTCCGAGTGCGAAGGACACAAACAAGTAAGCGAAGTGTTCAGAAAGAATACCCTCAGATGCTGTGCAATTTAGAGCTTGTGCAGTGGCTCATTATGATGTCACTTTTAACCGGCGGTCCACCATGCTGGCGTCGACGACAAAAATGTATCATGTGCAGATCACGTCATGGTTGAAGTCACACATACCGGTACTCCACTTCCGCTGACAACAAAGTGTGCCACGTGGGTCGATGATGTAATTTGACGTCAATTTGATATCAAAATGGTGGATTTTTCTGTAATGATGTCATCTGCTCAAGCTCTATAATCACCAGCATTTCCTGGTTCAGCTTTGGCTGTGTTGATTTAAACAACTGGTCCCCTGCCCCTAGTGATGGTACATGGGATTATCAGAACTGTGGACCATACGTGTTGACATACTGTACATGCCCTGATAAATGGCCGACATCCTCATTGCCATTTATGCCATTTCGTGATTCTGAAATGAGGGGCCAACGATTAGATTACGTCTTGATCTGTTTTTCTCCTGGGATCATACGGCAGGATTCAGAAAAAAGTACCCAAACCAACATCATTCTGGCCACGTATAACATTACATCTAATCAAATTAGGGTGAGATGATGGACAAAAATTGCTTAATCCCTGAGGAAGGAAGAAGAAACTCTGATATCGGATTCTTGTTCAACTGATTCTCCTATTACTTTCGTCTTTTTAGGTGTGGCTGCGGTCGATGTCTGGACAAGCACTTCTCACAACCTCCTCGTAGTCCTGGCGAAACCACTAATGAATTCTGGCATGTTGGAAAACACTCGGAAGCGTCAGCCACTGATGCCTACGGCACTATAGAATTCCAAGGAGGAGCTCACCCAACCAAAGCACAGGTATTGATGATGGATTTATTGGAAGTTCCTCAAATCTATGCAACTTGCCAAGAATTGAATTGTAGCCAGATCAGTGGGCAAGGATTCTATTCTGGTGCATTCACCCTTTAGGACTCATAACGGCCATCGACGGCCACCTAGAAACCCTTAGACACCCCGTGAAATTTCACAAAAATTGCATCTAGCTCCTTAAATATTTTGTGGAACTTCAAGTAACTTACATCTCGATGATAGATCCTCAAGCCGGCCTGGGCCGGTTGATGCAAGCGCCATGTTAACAACGGGTTGGGAACGAGCTGAATTTGGCAGGCCGGTGTAGGTCGTTATGAGAGGATGTGACCATACACTTTTAACCCACTGATTCCTAAAGGGTTAAGCCAATATTTGAAATCTCTTACTTCTTACTCACCCAACTTGTACCATTGGCAATATTTGAGGGCGTTGAAGTTTACTATGAGGGTTAAGTACAATCTTGACAAATACTAAGCTTTACTAATCCCCCTATGTCTTGTGTGAGCTGATCCATGATCCGTGATCGAAATATATATTCACAGGCAATTAGCCATGCAATCACATGCTCAACTGCTGAAATTGTGCCCTATCACAGTCGTGGTGAAATGTTGTTTTTTATGGGCCATTAAGGAACCTCAGTTTGATATATGTGGGCGTGTGTAATCTCTCCTCGCTGATTATCAGAAGTCATTGGGGAACGTTCAAGCATTGAACCATTTTGCTAGCATGTTATTTTTCTCCAGTAATGTCATCTCCGTCAGTTTACTTTTTTTTCTAATAAGTGAGAAGCTACTTTGTGCAAACAGAATGGAATTACTTGTTTCATATAAATTCCAAGGCTGTAAAATCATCGCGAAGTGAGCATGCTGGAACTATAAAACCACCGCCATGAAGTTACTCAGTATGATGTGGCATAACAGACATGTATTAAAGTAAAATGTTCATTGAACAGATGCTGTTCAAATATGAAGAACAGCCAGCTTGATGCAATGCACAGAATATTCATACATGTGCATAGATAAGGAACATGAGTGTTTGCTGTACTGGTCAAGTGCTGCCGGCTGCTGCCTTATTCCAACTAATTTGCAAAAAAAATCTCAATTTATTCATAAAAATTACAGACAGAATACAGCTGTTTAATTTCATAGACTGATGTATGACTGCATGAAGTAGATATTCATTGATAGAGGACTTGTCCATTGTGATCAGCAAATAGAAATCACAAAGCCTATGCTTTGACTCTTAAAGGCAACTAGGCACCACCGCACTCCACCCCCATATTAATTTATGTGAGCTGGACGATCACTAAAGGACGGTCTCATTTGTCTACCCTAGTGACAGTTTTGATTTACTTGCAAAGCCTTAATTTCCCTTCACACATGCCAGGGAGTTATCGGTACCGGTACGTCCATTGCACACAGCTCACATAATGTGCATTGCATGCAGCCCAAGAGCAACATCACACAAGATCTCATTCATACACCGATTAGCCTTTAACCACTGCAGTATAAATTTCTAGCTCATTACCTCAGGCTTCCTGATATTATATCATTCATCCCCGTGTGGCCAAAAGATGATAGTGCTAAAATGTTTGATAAATGGACTTGAGATTTTTTATCAAACGTTGATGATACTCCTCACATAGGTTTCTCAGATGGAGATATTCCACTTGTTTGGTAATCGCAATGTCTGGTAGCTTCTGATGTTGAAGAGAAAATGAGATCTCTGCCTTTTTGCAGCTGTACCACAGGCCGGTCAGTCACATTCATACTGTAGACCCCTTTACTTCATGGCTTTGTATTGTATGAGACTCGAGTCATGGAAATTTGTGGTTTCACTGTGAACTTCAAGTAAATGTCATTGAAAAATGAACACGCCATGATCTAATTTATTACATGTACTTCTTTCCAGTATGTCCGTTTATCACACGACACCCGCCCAGAGCTTGTTCTACATCTTCTCCTGAAAACATGGCAACTCGATCTTCCCAAGTTACTCATCTCGGTCCATGGGGGCATTGCCAACTTCGACCTGCAGCCCAAACTGAAACGTGTGTTTAGAAAAGGTTTACTCAAGGCAGCAAAGACCACTGGAGCATGGATCATCACCGGCGGTACCAATACCGGTAAGTCTTCTTCCATGTTGTCATTTATTTTTCCCGGAAATTGTGGCCACCTGTACGTTGACAATGTGGAAATTGAACATGAAAGAGGAAGAAATACCAGTTAAGCCACGGGGACAAATTATTAGAATCAGCTGCACTTTGGGCTGATTGAGATAAATAGACATGCTCATCCCATTATCAGCATCATGGGGATCGTTGGGGGAGTTTGACAAATTTCATTTAATTTCAGTATGACATTCCGCTGCTTTATTGTGCTTTATGGCCACAGTGTTCATTACTTTGATGGACTAGTCGGCTTTGCGTGTTCTCATCTAAAAACTCTTGTTTCGATGGTTTGAGCCTATAAANCAATTTACCACACAAAAGGTGTCCATTGTATAGGACCGGGTTTCGGTGTGCTGCCCTCTATCGTAGCTAGGATCCCCATTGCACGCAGCTTTTTCTTCAGAAATCTATGCGTTGTCACTGAGGCATCCGACCAACTGGTTCAGTGTCTTACACGACACCCTGTATACCTCTTATCAATGAAAACCAAGTCGGCATGTTTTTGAATACCCCACGAAATCAATGACCCTTCGTCAAAACTCATTGTAATACACCTTTACGGCCCTATTCACAGGCCTGTCGCAATGGTAATTGTATGACTAAACATGTGACTTCAACGTGGTGGAGTAGGCGTCACTAATCGAAAATTATGCAGTGATGTCTTAGAAGCGATTCTAGGTTATTTTAAGCCCTGAATGCATTTACAATGCAATACCTGCTATTTGTAATGAATGAGAAAGCTACTCTTGATGCCATTGGCAGATTCATTGTGCGGTAAACATGAGTGCTCCCTGCTGGGGAGAATACAGAATTGAAATTGTGAATGGCAGCATGAGCTAAACAGTCCATTTGAATATAAATGAGCATTGGATTGATGTCCTCCAGGATGTGGTAGAATTATTCATCAACAGTTTTCCATACCTGAAGTAATGCAAAATTTGTGCGGGTAAAAAAATTGTACACTTATACTCTCACTATTTATAGACTTAGAAAATCTGGTGAGTGGTGCTATTCTAAAGTTCGGGTGGCAATTACTGCTTGTGTTTTTGCCAGGAATACTTTTATGAGCAAGATGAACCAAAATTGGCAAGGTTGATTTTCCACCAGGGTCACATAACTAAATAGATTTGCCCTCAGTAACGGCTGTTATAAGGTAGAAATGATGTATTTTGTATTCATTTTGGAGCAATTTGCTTGGAAATTTGCACTTTATGTGTCCTATTGCATTCATTCTTTTGACTTGTCAGAGTTGTTTCATGTTCCTCTTCTCTCATTTCTCTGACTTAAAAAGCCGAAGCTTATGAAATCTTTGGATGGGCCAGGTCTTAGGTCGAATTCAGCTTTGATTAAAGATGGAACTGTCCAATGATAAAAAAGCTTGTGAGCCTTGGTTAAGAACAGGAAACCAGGATTTCATTGTCACGCTATTCTGATGTCCATTTCCTGTGTCATTCCATGAAATCTCGTGTGCGATTCTCATCTGCGTCAAGTGTATCCTCCCACTTGTCACAAACTACGACTGCGTTATCATTGAGTAGTTGTCAAGGAAATTGTCTGATGTAAAAATCAATGCTCTTCCTCTTTGTTTGTATTATTGTAAGGAACATTTTGTTCTGTTTCCTGAAGTAAATCATGGTTTAGAGGCCATTCATTTGGCTTTGTGTCTGATACTGACAAGATGTCAATAGACACCAGGCCAATGAAGATTGGTCAGCAAGTTTGCCACCATCACCTTGGGTACGCAACATCAGTGGCGGCTAATAATGAGTAGCTGGGTGATGATCTGGCTGGACGTGCAAGTTCAGTTGTGATGAATTTGGTTAACAGGTATTGGCACCTGTTGCTCCACATCCAATCCTTCATAATTCAAGGGGAATGATGTAGTACCTCTCTTGAGCTAAACCACCCATTGGACAGCCAAATCAGCACAGTAGTTGAGCGACGTTGTGAGCAGCTGCAGTTGGAATAGACTCTGTCACTCCAAAAGAGTGCAGCACCTGACGTCATCATGATGTCCCATACGTCATTTCTGAACACAATGATGTGACGGGAAAAAATCCAGTTGTTTCAGCAATCATGACATCAGGAAACAATTTGATTTTTTTTCGTCTCGCGTTAAGACATCATGAAATGACGTGCGGGACATCATGACGCTGCCCCGTCAGGTGCTGCACTCTTGGAGGCGCCACAAGCTTACTCCATGATAGGTTGCATCATGACTGCCACTGTGTCCATGACTGAAAAGCACAGTATGGGCTCGAGCCCTGTGCATTCAACAGATGAACACCTTTTGAGAAATTTCCCCTTCTAATCTAAGCCTTACATTTGATAGCATTCTTCAAGCATTGAGAACTCATCTGTATTGATTAGCCCAGCTACAGGCATTCATTTTGCAGATTGAAGTTGACTCCTCATTAAGGTCAGACTGTACAAGACTGATGCGGCATTAATCATTGGATCTGACTAATTTGCAGCTTGATATGGTTGGAATTAATGAGCCATTATGTGGTATCACTCATTGAGAGTTTGACGAATTTCCTGATGGTACCGGAATCGAAGTTGTTTGTCTAAGGTATCCATGGCAGGTGTTAAACGATTTCACCGACTGTGCATTCGAGATGAAATGCATGTTGGTGTTGGTGTCGTGCAATAACATATTATGGGGAGAATTCCCAGAATTAGCAGCCTTCTGAGTATAGTAGGTGACGATCAAAATTTCACTCATGATAGTTAATCTCGTGCTTGACACACGAGGTGATTTCTTGATTGGTACCTGCTAATTGGATTTGCTGGTCATGCCCTGGTGAGGACACATCTGATACCAATCCAAGAAATTCTGCCCTTGTGGGGTTTTAATGACAATGATTGAAGTGTTACTGTCAGAATCTGATGTCCCGGTGACATCAGGTTCAGAAATCTGCTTCGACGTGTCACGCAATGTTCACGGCACGTAAGGTCCACAACACATTAGTTGCCATTGGTATTTTATCCATGTCTGGGTTAGTGGTAAGATGATAAATACTCTTGAGTAAATATTACCTGCCGATGAGACAAGCAGACATCTTCCAACATTCCCATATTGCTATTTTTTCCAGCATTCGAAAAGCAATGAGTACATCTGACGTATCTCTATCTGATATCAATAATGGTCCATTATTGAAGCAAATCCGTGCAAAAAGTATGCCCACCTCTTGGAGCTACTGTTGCCGATGGTGATATTTTTGCGTCTGCCATGAACATATGGCATTAGATAGATCTGCTTACCTAATTGGGTTGTGTAACGTATTTTAGCTTTGACAATATCAAAGCTATCATTTTCTTGTTTTTCGCTTCTATGCTCTCCGAGAATAGAGACTTGTATCACTTACTGTGGAATTATTATACCGTATATCTTTTTTGTACCGTAATGATATCCACTATTGACATACATTGAGACCTTTCTTTTTTGATGGTGACGGTGACACTAACACTCTGGTGAAAAAGGTGATAGGTGAAAAAAGCTCAGTTTTCTGCTTCAGTGCTCTATCCAGTACCTTGCAAAAGAAAACCCTCCCAGGTGAACGATTCAGCCAGGATCAACTGACCCTCTGGTGGCACTGCAAAGCAAGATTTCCATTACAAAATTATCGCCTGCTCTCCACTGACCCTCGCATCAGTGCCGAAGGTGGTAGTTCTCTCAATTTTTTACGTTCATCCTGATTGGCTCCTGTCAACGACATCTGCTGTTCAGTTTTCAAGAGATCGTCTCCACCTTTCAGTTTCTCTGTGTTCTGCAGTGTTAAAAACTATAACCAAACCATTGGAAGTTTTTCCTCTTATTAGCAGTTTGTTGTCAGGTGCGAGGACATCATACGGTGTTATCGTTGCATCTGTCAACAGATTTGCATGGCAAATCAACAGGTTTCTTCAACAAAAAGGTGTCTCTTCCTGGCTGCTGTTACCTAAAATAGTAAGCTGCCTTTGAACTGAAGCAACTTTGAAGTCTTTGTTGGCTAGACAGTTTTGATGTGGTAGGGAGTGTTGCTAGAGTTACCGCCGTACCCTTGAAGTCACTTTTCATGCCACTTCATGTGGTTTCTTCTTTGATATATCGATTTTACTGCGTTGAGATGTGAAAAGAAATACAAGTTTTGCTTTCACCTCTACAGTTTTGCACTTCAAGATTTGAATGTTATTGTCGTAAAGCTTTGATGTCAACACGGTAATGAAAATTGACTATATTTGGTGTTGTTGGTGTTAGCCAAGAAGGTAGGCGGTTCAGGGTCGTGACAATTCTAGCGTTTTGCTAATAATCATCAAACACAACAGACGAACTCCTGTCAAAATTTTTGACAATGGTTTCTTGCTAATGATCATCACGTTCACGAGACAGAAGAATTTCTGTTGACATTTTTATTCATCTGATCATCACACATTCGTTGACATCAAGGCCTTGTCTCCTTGTATTGTATTCTTAGCTGCGGTATCTTCCGAGCATCAAGGTTGAATTGCCCATCCTTGAATTGAAATGAATTGCGGCAGTATACTTTCTCCAAAGAAAATCCCTTGAAAGCTGTCATTGTGCCCACCTCAGCGACATATAAAATTCATTTCTTTCCAATGGAGCTGCCATTGAGGAAACTTGGCTTAAGTAATTAATTCTTGCCTATTTGGTTAACATTGCATCCCACATGTCCCACCTCTGGTGCTGCCTTCATCAGTTCTATAGGTTTCCAGCATTCTGAACAAACTGTTGCCCAATAAGAAGTTGATCCCTCATGCTCATTAAAATTGCCCTCAGGTCATCATGTTCGCAAAAACAGCAAAAGAAATAAAATGAACAGTTGGTTTTCTTCGATTCGTCTACCACGTGCCTTTAGTATCACCGGTACTCTTCAGCAGAGATCATTTCCATTTGCTGATTACCTGCCCGAAAAAGAAGACAGTTATCTACCATCTTTGATGTGTGCTAGGATAATCGCAAGGACCATTAACCGTATCTTCCTTGACTGATTATTTGAACCTCTGTCACAGCTGTCACCACAGTTGGCTCTACTCTTTGTCACATGAACTATACTGGAAAGCGATGTTATACTTAGTGTGGTGATGGTTGCACTTTGATGTCTTCCCCGGAAGCTGGAGATTGTCAGTTGTATACCCACAGCCTCAAGTCGCCAACACTTCTGTCTACACTTTGAAGACGGATTGGTGCTTGTACCTGCTGTACCTTTTGGGGGATGGAATAGGGTAATGGAAATTTCAGGTGTTGAGAGTCTGTTCCTTAGTGGTTGAACCCCTTAGTGGTTGAACCACTAAGGAACTTCTTGAATATTTAATGGATCTGACAGGTATTGTCAAGATGAGTACGGTACAGTAATGTGTCTCCGCAGCCTCTCCTTGTACATATGTCACATTATGAGCTGACAGAATCAGCCGACAGCAAGATCTGCCTGTTGCTTTTCAATAGACTCGATCACTCCAAAAGAGTGCAGCACCTGACGGTGCAGCGTCCCGCACATCATTTCTGAACTCCATAACGTGACTCGAAAAAAATACAGTTGTTTCAGCGATCATGACGTCGAGGAAACAATTTGATTTTTTTTTTTCGTTTTACATCACGACATCATGTAATGACGTGGGGGACGTCATGACGCTAACACCGTCAGGTGCTGCACTCTTTTGGAGTGATATCGTCTGTTCCAAGGCAACCCTACCAAGCCAATTCTCTCAACACCATGATAATACTACCGCGGAAAACATTCTGTTCTGAAGCATCTGTAAACAGTGTTCTCCAGATCAAGCAACAGGTCCCATCTCCTGCGAACGTCATCTCATCCTTCAAAATCAATGGCAAAGTCCGCGTATTTGCTGCGCCTTTGTAAAGTCTACCAGGCATTGGATGCGGATTCCCCTTTCCATCATGGGTTAAACACTGGTAATTCAGATTGCAAGTACCAGTATCCTAATAAGTCGCCTCCACGATCATTATAACATCAATGACAACATGATGCATCTGTGATTACCATTGATGAGTTTGTCGTGTCACAAAGAACGGCATAATGAACCAATCTGAATGACTATCCTGATCATCGTACCATCTTGAGTAAAAAACACTCTATTGGGAGAAGTATTGAGAGCATAGACTATGAAATATTGGTTAGAGCACTGTACGTCTTGAAAGTTCTTTCCGTTGCCTCGTTGTTGGTCGATGCATACTTGATCAAGACCTCAGAATATCCAATGAAGAAAATAACTGTCTCTTGTATTCTCTGAAGGGTTTGGAAAAAACGTCAACTGATCTCCAATAATCTGGCGTTGTTAAGAACATTTTGTTCCATTGCAGTTTCATCTTTTCAGCTTCTTTCAGCTGATAGATGAGGTAATGGAAAGAGTACACTAGCTATTTTGGCATCAAAATGTTTTGAGTTTGCTTCTACTATCCAAGCGCAAACACTTTGATGATGGTTTCCTCCTTGTAACAAATTTTCTCATCAAAGCTGCATAATGGTTCTGCTGTCTCTATGCTATTGTTTTCAAGCGGATTCTGACCACTGCTGTTAGATAACAAGCCACGATCAGAGTCTGATTTATGTGGCGAACCGTTCAACTGTAAGTATCAACTAGAGAACTGACCATTAGCCATAAAGCGCACTGACCACTTAGCCATTCAACCAGAAGAACCTTTGATGATTTCGGTAAGAGTGTCAGACATTGGTCATATCATAAGAACCTTGGTGGTGGACACAGCGATAGGAGCTACAGTAGGTAATAAATATCTGTCAGAAGGAGCCATCAGTCACTTGCGGAATGGGTTCATTGATTTGCATGAAGATATATGAGACTTTGGTTGGTTGGAATCTGGTTTTAAACCTGGTCCCTGCTGGATTAAGCCCTAAGGGGCCCTTTTTCAGGACACCCTGTATTGTTTCCACCAATTAATAGCCACTGCTGTTACCTTTGTCGTGAACCTTGTCAACTTGTTCAAGTCGCCAGACTCTACTTACTTGGTATGCAAGGTCAGGNTCTCAACACCATGATAATACTACCGCGGAAAACATTCTGTTCTGAAGCATCTGTAAACAGTGTTCTCCAGATCAAGCAACAGGTCCCATCTCCTGCGAACGTCATCTCATCCTTCAAAATCAATGGCAAAGTCCGCGTATTTGCTGCGCCTTTGTAAAGTCTACCAGGCATTGGATGCGGATTCCCCTTTCCATCATGGGTTAAACACTGGTAATTCAGATTGCAAGTACCAGTATCCTAATAAGTCGCCTCCACGATCATTATAACATCAATGACAACATGATGCATCTGTGATTACCATTGATGAGTTTGTCGTGTCACAAAGAACGGCATAATGAACCAATCTGAATGACTATCCTGATCATCGTACCATCTTGAGTAAAAAACACTCTATTGGGAGAAGTATTGAGAGCATAGACTATGAAATATTGGTTAGAGCGCTGTACGTCTTGAAAGTTCTTTCCGTTGCTTCTTTGTTGGTCGATGCATACTTGATCAAGACCTCAGAATATCCAATGAAGAAAATAACTGTCTCTTGTATTCTCTGAAGGGTTTGGAAAAAACGTCAACTGATCTCCAATAATAATCTGGCGTTGTTAAGAACATTCTGTTCCATTGCAGTTTCATCTTTTCAGCTGATAGATGAGGTTAATGGAAAGAGTACACTAGCTATTTTGGCATCAAAATGTTTTGAGTTTGCTTCTACTATCCAAGCACAAACACTTTGATGATGGTTTCCTCCTTGTAACAAATTTTCTCATCAAAGCTGCATAATGGTTCTGCTGTCTCTATGCTATTGTTTTCAAGCGGATTCTGACCACTGCTGTTAGATAACAAGCCACGATCGGAGTCTGATTTATGTGGTGAACCGTTCAACTGTAAGTATCAACTAGAGAACTGACCATTAGCCATAAAGCGCACTGACCATTAGCCATTCAACCAGAAGAACCTTTGATGATTTCGGTAAGAGTGTCAGACATTGGTCATATCATAAGAACCTTGGTGGTACAGCGATAGGAGGTAATAGATATCTGTCAGAAGGAGCCATCAGTCACTTGTGGAGTGGGTTCAGTTGAGTTTTAAACCTGGTTCGTGCTGGATTCAGGTCTATCAGGTGCCCTTTTTCGGGACACCCTTTGTTGTTTCCACCAATTAATAGCCACTGCTGTTACCTTTCTAGTGAACTTGTTCAAGTCGCCAGACTCTACTTACTTGGTATGCAAGGTCAGGCATGTCAGGAAACAGTGAAAGAGGGATTGAATGCAAAGTGAACATTAACTCCTTCAGATTGGCTAAATTACAGATTGGCATGACGCCGGGGGTACTTTAAAATCGAGGCAGGTCCTCGCACCCTGGAAGGGCGTTTATGAGGAGGCTGTTTCGAGTGGCGATAATATCAGTCCAAGGTCTTGGTCATTCCTCAGGTTTCCAATCAGTGGTGCCAGTTTGAAAGTATGCACTCTCAGAAAAGATGTTATTTGAAGAAATCTCTAAAAAAACGACTCCTTTTTTACCTAGATTCCCTGTACTCACTTAGTGTCAAGTTTACCATTATGGTAATGATGTTCTTGATGCATTTGTTGTAAAATGTTTGTTTCTGAAGTTAATGTGTCATTACAAAGTTCAGAAGTTGGGCATCTTTCTGATAAATCTTGTTGGCATAAACAGTGCAAATCCACCATCACCATTTGGCTGATGACAACATCAATCCTCTATCATTAGAGAACATATTTTTCAACTTAAATCCCTTGTAGCTCTTTTCCCTAATGCCTGTTCATATAAACCTGATGATTTCTGATGTTAGACCCATGTCTACACATCTATTGCATTTACCTTTTAAGAACGACTGGAATATTGACCTTGGCTGTTGTCAGTTTGTCTCCAGTGTTGACTCTGGAATCAGCATATCACCAATTAGATTTCTCAGGAGAGCCATCCTGATGGGATTTTCATCCCAAAGTATTGCCTCTTGTCTTGAAAGGATTTAAATCCTTGCAGTTGAGATCATGAACATTTAGGCGGGAGATTTTCTGGGGAGAGAGAGACGAAGGAATTTGTGATTCCCAGTCGAGGCGGTCAGTTAAAGCCTCCACACACTTGTCAGTGTTTCTGCCAGGAATTTTTTTAAGGGGGGGGGCGAAGAGAAAATTTGACAGAATTCGTGGTCAAAAACACAAATTTTGGGTTGTATTTTAGAACGTTCCTTAACGTTAAGGTCGACCTTAAGTCTATTGTAAAACCATCGAGGACAATGGATTTAAGGACTTATTGTTAAGGAACGTTCTAAAATACGGCCCTTTGACTTTTTAAGGAGGGGACATACCCCTGTGTCCCCCTCTGGCAGAAACACTGCTTGTGCGTTTTCTGCTGCGTTGTGGAGTAAGCCTTCTTGTTATTATCCCCCACGCTGCCAAACAATGGACACATCCGAAATCGTACTGCAATCCGGACAAGTGTGTGGCTGCCTTTATCCTGGACACGTATTTTGCAGCAGGTCACAGCGGTATGTCAGTGCCTCTGGTTTGAATTACCCAGCTGGTTAATCGCAAGTTGATCTTCCTTCTTATGAAGGGTTCTTTTCCAATTTATGCTCCTTGGTCTGTTGACATAATCTCGGCGTGGCCTCAGGACAAGGCTAAAGCTAATTACGGTGGCCGTAGCTCACGGATGGGCAATTTGTCATATCATACATGTAGCAAGGGGTTCTCTGATTGCTGTATTGGCATTTGAACTTGACCTTGCTCTTCGACTGGACTACTTCGATCCCATCAGCTCTTGTCCACATTGACCTTCATTCTTTCAGGATCTCTGCTGTAGGGTACGGTGGGTACAGATCAGTATCCACAAGGAAGTTCAAAACGTCTGGGAAATTCTTCAATTACAACCACCAGCTGCCTGGAGATTGCTTCTAACTCCTTTTAGGTGAAGAACATTTTCTGCCTGAGGGCCCACAATTTAAAGACCTTGCATCAGTGGGCTTTTCCTGTTGATAGAAATTCCGAGCCTTCAATTATTTTCTGTTGGAAACCGCTGCTCATTCTTCATCCGTTTCTGTCCGTGTGCTCAGGTAAAACCGATGGCAGCTACTCTTCTCGTTACATTTTGATACATCTCTTCTTTAATAATCAATTACTCCTACCGAATAACATCTCGTTAAAACTTTTCAATCTAGTTTTAAATGGTTTTGAAGATATGTGTTACCAGTGGCAATAAATTTGATATGTGAGTTGATTGAATTCTTCATTTATTGATCCAGTTGGCTTTCGGCAAAGTTTGGGGAAAGTGGATTTCAGTATCAGTATGTAGTTCTCTCAGTCTTTGACACAAATTGATGATGGAATGCCCTCAGTGCTGTCTGTAGAGTGCATCAGAAGTTTTTCTCAGCATTAGTGAATCCCCAGTGCATCAACTTACGAATTCAAGCCTTCTTACCATGAACACTGGATGACATCCAAAGGCAAGGAGTATCCGTGTCGTTATCAAATTACTCGAACCTCTCAAGCGATATTACCGATAGAAAGAATCGTACTTTTCCTAGTGAACGACTATGAGGAGAGAGTGCTTTAGGGGTGGTGATCTATGTATGAGATAGTTGCTCGTTTCTCGGACTATCAGGTTCAGATGGTTAGTTGGTGCACTTCCTCTCTCAGTAAATTGCAATTTTCGAGGGCTGTTGATATTTTCATGGTGAGCATCAGAAGTTGATTCATTTTGTAACAAGAACGCACCCTGACTAGTATTCTGGTGTTGAATATCCTGCTTCAGCGTTGCCTTATTGGACATTATTGGATCCCCAATATCAGATTTCATCATCTTCACCTCACTACCTTCTGATAGACATCACCGCAGAAATTATTTCAGACACTTCTTATTGGAAAAAAACGGCCAGCTTCGTATTTCTCAGTAGCCAATTTCTACTGAGCTCACGCCTTTGACCACAAAAAGCAGCTAATCATGCAACCAGCAATCGATCTTCACACCTTAATCATCAGATATATTGAATTTGGACGTGAGAATTCATTGCGGTTAGTTCTTATCTCAGTCAAACAGGGAGTGAGAATGAGATTACATCAGCAAACCACAGGTCTCTGATCAGGGACCTTTTTGACGGTGTCTCGAACACGTCACATCATGACGGATTAACTGCATTTCTTAATTAGTTCTCCCTGATATCACTATTGTATCTGGTGTGTCTTTTGTTTCATGAATTGAGTGCAGGATTTATGTACAGAGTTCTCTGCTGAGGCAAGATCAGTGAGATGCTTTGGTCTTCATCTTTGGGTAAAACACAGGTGGAGCGATGCACAATGAGAGTTTACACTACCTGTTCAATTCTATCTTGACTACCAAGGGTTGACATCGCTTAAACGCCATCCGACTTCGCCCAGCCAATACCTGTGGGGTTCTAGGATATGGTACAAGTCACACAACCAATTTACAGAGTGCTCACTGTGCCAGTATTGAACATTACCAAGCTCTCGTGGTCTTTAAGGAATATTTCTTAACTCAACTTGTCTAAATAAGTCTCCTGGGCCCCATTACCATCTCACTACAAAGGTGTAGCAGTAATATACGATGTTTTCACATTCTCAGCATCACCATGGTGCACCTTGTTTGTGCCGTGGAAAAATGCTGCAGTTAGATGCCTGCCAGCATCGTCTGTAGTTCCTTCCTTTGGTTAGTGTATTATGTACCATTCTTTTGTGGTGAATTATGTTGTGGGCAGTCCTGGAAACACATTCTTTTAATGGTTCCATGGTTTGACCTTCAGTCAGGTGACCATCTATGTCTGTACTTAGATTCACACTCAACCTTTCAGTTGATTGAACTAAAAAAATTACAGTTCTGATGATGGTAATATATATCCTTTGCTGAAAAACGTACCATTCTTAGACGAGGCTATATTGAGGATTATTTTGCACCTGCAGATGTTCGTTTGTAGGAACTAGATTTAATGACATCATCCTCGTTGCTGAGGACTTGATTCAGCGGTGTAATCCATCATTGTATCACTTTTTAAAAACCATTTTAGTCATCATTCTGTTGGCTGTACTCCATGCACCAGCAGCATCCTCCCACAGCAGGGCTTTGGTCTCACTCCTCTTCATCCACTCGCACACAAAGTGCATTGTGAATGGAGGAAGAGACGGTAGAGGTAAAAACCCTGCTGGGAGATGACGTGCAGCTCACATCTTTTGTTCTGGTTGCCAGTGGATGGTCAGCAACCAAGTTTATTTTATGACAACCTCAGAGAGGAGACTTTCTGTCATGTCTGAAAATTGGTGATTTGAGTGATTAGTTTCATTACTGCTCTCTGATGTGACCCTGTCATGAAAAAGTCTGTTGCTGCGATACTGGACAAGGTGGTCCGAATTGGCTGTATGCCTGAAGAATTTCCAGACATCATTACTCTGCTATTACAAAGAAATTTGCCGTTTAGAACAAGCAACCCACACATGATTCTGCATTCGTAATTATCCAGCTAAATGAAGTCTGTCAACTGGACTGAGTGGTCTATCAGAGGAAGATACGGAACGTTGTGACATAGAAGTCCAACAATGAAAAAAATTCTCCCTTAGCTGTTCATTACCGTGAGGATTTCCTATTAACTGTTCTCGCTCCCTCCCTCCCTTTCACTATGACAGACAAGCCTAAGAGCATGAAGTTCTATGAATAATTGCGAGAATCCCATTACTGGTATCAATGTCTTATTTTCAACTGGCAGCCTTTGTTTTATCTTTCAGGTGTGATGCGCCATGTTGGCGATGCGCTCGTCGATCGATCCGTCAAATCATCTAACAAGGTGGTAACAATTGGCATCGCCCCCTGGGGTGTTGTGGAGAACAGGGATGATCTAATTGGCAGGGATGTGAGTAGAGCGAAAAAAATATGTGACAAAACGTTGATGCTGTTAGCCTTCAAGGTGTACCAAGCAAGCAAAATGAACATCTTTTTACTTTCTTGCTTTGGTTCAAAATCGACTTGGTTTTTCTTTCTATTTCCTTCTCTCCGGTAAAGCGGCATTACCAGTAAGTCTTTAACGTTGTGAACTGTTGTTGTCATCGTTACCTTTCCCTTGTAGGTTGTTCGTCCATATCACGCTATCGCCAAACCGAAAACCAACAATGCAGTACTTAACAGCAATCATTCGTACTTCCTTTTGGTCGACAATGGAACTGTGGGAAAATACGGCAGTGAGATTCTACTGCGGAGGAGGCTCGAGAAGTACATATCGCAACAACGTATATCGACAAGTGAGTTGACATTCTTTCCCTCAAAAGTTTTCCTCCTCCTAACAAAATGATATACTGGTAGATCAAATTAAATCTATATGCAGAGTATTATTTCGATGCCAATGGAATTTTCAGTAAAATCCAAATGTTGCTGATTGTTAACTTTTTCTGGCATTCTTGAATTGAGGTGTTCAAATTTCTTGGCATTTGATGTTGTTGCCTGGGTAATCTCTGGTAATCTTCTCACCAGATACAAATGTGGCATCAGTTTTTGTAAGCCATGTTTTGCTCCGGCAGCGCTAACCTTCAAGTTGTTCATATTTCAGGTTCTGATTTCTATTCTAGTATTTCAGGTTTATTTGAGCAAGTGTTGCTAATTCCTTCATGCAAAGTCCCTGAATCATGTTCCTTGAGTCTCAGCTAAAACCATTTCAATTTTTTTTTCTTTTTTTTTGTTGAGCAAAAGGCGTTCTCTTATCTTGTCATCAAGGTGCGTCCTAATACTCTGTACTACTTAACTGGGTTCTCTCAAAAATCTTATCTATGTTTGGTTCTCTGGAACACCCTGCCGCTGTCTTAGATTTGGATAGATTGATTTCAATATACGTGTACATGTACATCATCTAGCTACAATTTCATTACCAGCTCTTTCGTTCCTTTCAGACAATCTTGTTACCTTGATTTGGTATGTTAGTTATTAGTTATTTGGTTTGGATTATCAGTTTCTCTCCAAAGGAAATATATAGATAAGTTTAACACTTCCCATTCCATGTTCTTCATCCGTGGTTTTATTCCAGCCACATCCCTAAAGGCAAACAATTTCTTGTCCGTACTGAATAACAAAGTGAATTTGATTACCTCAGTTAAGGTTTAGTCATGTGTGGCTTTATAATTACTTGTTCATATTGTATACAGAATGAGGTGCACAGTCGTGTCCTATGTAAACATCACTTCGCATTAAAGGGGCATTTTGGTTGGCAGCTTTTCGATTGAGTTTGATGATGATGTCTGGGTGTTCTGCCCCAAATTAGAATACATTTGATTAATGATAGTGTGTGATTTTTATCGTTACCCAAAGTGTCTTTAAACTAATCCAGCTCATCAATAAACACATCCGATTGCGAACCGTGCAAAAAAGCAATCACCCTTATCCAATATCACCATGTCGTGATGCAAAAATCGTCCAGTGTTTGTTCACTTCAAAGGTTTGTGTGACTGCAGCAGATTGTGATCTCCTGGAGCACGTTCTTGTGCCAAATTTTTTTTTCGTTATTCTAATGAAAAGTGTTGGGTGATGTCGCCCGTGATCACCATGTTTACCTGCTGTGTACAAGAGCCGTATCAAAAACGAACGGCAATCGATAGCATCAGGAAGTGGCCTAAGTGTGGAGTGATACGATATGATACCAAGACCTCATATCAAGAGGCTGTGTGTTATCTCCATTCTATCTCTGACAGCCCAATTGGTGATAGCATTGTAATCTGAAGATTGGAATGTGACTTGAAAGTAATCTGGCGGTGACAAGCATTCTGGATGGAAGACCAGGGGCAAAGTCGTCTTGATCTGTGATCAAAGATTCGATTAGGGCCAATATCTCGGAGAAAAAGTTTTAAACCAAATGTTCAGTTAATTCTCTTCCTGGCGTGTGCTCCAAATGTTACTCTATCAGCAACCATGCATTTCTTGTTATTCGTGGCATGTTCCTGACACGCAAGACATGAATAAATTTTCCCAGCCTGTTTCTCTTCTTTGCTAAGAAGCTTTTTGGTGTTCTACATAAGAGGATAAAAATAGATTGACCCCGGAAAAATGGACTAGGAAACCCTTTCTTATTGATGTAAGATAATCCCTATCTTATTTGGCACCGGATATCAAATATTTTTTTCTGGGTGAAGGGTTGTTGGCTACTTGTAGTTGTAATCAAATGGTCAGATATGCTGCTTATAGGGAATTGCTGAGTTAATTAAAAGGCGTCCATTGGAATCTGACCCACAAGAAAAATCTCCTCACTTGTCAGACAAGTGCGGAGATTTTTCTTACGTGTCATGTGTGGGTACCCCGGTATCTACATTATATTGTTCCGCCATTTTTCCAATCCACTGCATGGGATGAAGGTATATTGAGAAAGCCTCCATCATCCTGGATCACGGAGTTCCTTCCAGCACTTGTCAGTCTTTCAATGATATAAATATGACGCCTGATGTTTTCAGGAGTTGCTAAAACTTGAAATAGCTGGAAACCAAAACTGTTGCATTAGCTTTACCATTTGTTCAGTTCATTATCTTTTGTGATTGAACTGTTGCCTACGCTTCTCACTTTAAAAGTCTTATTCATCTGGGGATAAAATTGCGAAGAGTTTTAGAAAACATCTCAAAGTAGAGGAGCAAAAAGGAGCACTCAACTCGCCGTTATTGGTGATAATTTCCCACGTTGGTTTAAAAGATGTATAAAAAAACACAAGGCGTGATGTGACGCAGTGCCAGTGGAATTCCCTTAGGTGTCAGACTTTTCTAAACAGGCATTAGTGCCACTCCAGGCTTATTAACAGTGGCAACTCATTCTAAGCAATCTAGCGTGAAATTATTCGTTGATTGCCATGGTGTGCTGCAGTGGCAGAGTCCCATGGTGAAATGATGAAGAATGTTACCATCTTATGTATCCTCGGTCCCATTCCTGTGATTTGTAGGTACCGGTAAGTCATGTCGTTCATCAAAGTTTGACTCCATAGCGTGATACAATGATAGTTGGAGTGCTTAACGCTCCCAAACCGATTAACTCTTGTGTGATCGTCAGACAATAGTATCAGATCACTCAAGGAACTAGCTAATCCACAACCTCAGTCCTGGTGCTGGCAATCGCAAAATGAGAAATTCGTTGTCGCATCGATCATGTTCAAGCATTCATCTTGTGTTACAATGCCATCGGTCAATTCCACATTCTTTTTATCGGCTGCATGTGCTCTGAAGGTGACATTTGAAAGAGATCAATTGCTTGTCACTTCCAGTCTCTGACAGTCTTTCCTTGTTCCCATGACAGTCCATTATCTGTCTGAAAAGCTACTCTGTACTCTAAAAGCAGTCCTTATGTCTTGATGCTGCAACTATAATGGACCCAATTTTCTTCGGATTACTGCTCAAGAGACATCAGTATTTTCCATTTGTGTGTCTTTATTGGGTTTGAATTGTTCAGGAACTTCACTGGAAACTTTGAGGGCTGAAAGTGATTGTAGAGAGTAGACCCCCATTCCCCATGTTCCCTGTGGAGCTGGAATGGTTCAGAAATATCAGTTGCTGATCAGTCAATGGTTTGATATAGGGCCTTTTCCTGCTTTTTGATTCATCCTTTGTTGAAACAAAAAGTTCACCCTGGTAACCCATCCGCTTCCTGAAACCAGAGAAATTCTAGATTGTGTAGGAAGAACGCCTGCTAAATGAAAGACTAGTATAACCTCTATTGATGAAACGATTGATGCTGTTCCCACGTGTATTTCCCTTTGGCAAGGTGAGAAAAAGGTTCTCGCAGCCAATATTGGAAAACATTTCGATGAGACCATTTTTGTATGGAAAATCATATCGAATGTTGAACCATTACCAGTCTTATGTTTCAAAAATATGTTCTGCTTCCTGTACGAGAATTTCTTGGGGGGTTTGTTGCAATACCGGTACATGTAGATCTGAATGAGCAGCATTAACAATGCATGGTCCTAATTATGGCTAAAAAGCTACGTAGCATGTATTTTCTAGAATGGAATTTATTGTATGCAGTGCCAAAAGCATGAATATATTTTGATATTGATGTTCCATGAAGTGTGCCCTTGGAGGCTTTTGTCATAAATCATTCATAACAGATCGTACAATGAATGTCGTTCCCAAAAAGAAGAAACAGGAAATCCTGGATTGTTTGCAGACCCCCAGATACTAGCTCACAGAGCTGTAGATTGTTTAGAGTTGTTGATTTTCAAGGTTGCATTCAGGGTGAATGAGAATTGTCATATATCTCTCGCTGCAGGCATCATGTAAGACCGATAGTATCTTCTCTTTCTGATGAAATTGGCTTTTTCTGCTGACAGTCCATGTCCTAGTCGCTAATCACAACCTTATTGCTAGTTTGTTGCTGTGAAGTGAATGACTGCAAATGCAATTTCTCCAGCAGCACCATTTCAATGTTCACAGTAGCAATGTCAGGATGATTGATAAACTGCATGCCCTCCTAGGACAAAGGCTTCCTTCCAATAAGACGACGCCAGGTATCGAGAGCACTGTATTACTAACTGGTGAAAGAAATTAGTTTTCTTTGGTAATATTTATCTCATAAATGGTGCAAAAAATGTGATGTTTTTGTACTTAGCGGGTGGTAAGCGTCTTGCAATATTCTGCAGGGATTTTGACATTATTATGTTCCCATCACATAGCAAGATTATGACCAGGAGTGATGCGGTGTGTGTCGCCATCATCATTTCCCTTGTTGGAAGAAGTTACCGTCAGTTGGACTGTCCTGATCACCATAGTTATCCTCAATAAAAACAGCCACATTAACAGGGCTGTCATTTGCACTGACACCTACCTTGAGGCCAGAAAATTACCACAAAAATAACCTATTTTTTTGTTCTTTTGGGATTAGATTATGTGGCAGAAGGATGATTTTTAATGGTGAACGATGATGAACTATGACAAGGTTGTTCGCTCTTGAACCAGACTTGTCAGACTTGGTTCATGTCACTTCAAGGTTACTCCCTTCCATATTAATGACGATATGATATCTAGGTCAATGTGACCTACTGAATTTTATCTAGGTCAATGTGACCTACTGCATTTGTGCCCGTCATTTATGGTAATGATCCTCCTTGTTTCTCGACTCCCACCCACAACATAATCATTATCCTTTGAAGACAACTGTTCTTTGATCTTAACCGTCTTTTGTTCCACTGAAAAACATTCTGATCTGAAGAATCGTCAAAAAATGCTCTCAGCAAAGCTTGAGGTTGATTGGCACCGTTGGCAATCACAGCCTTGGGTATCATTACAAATGAATCTAGCCAGCCTCTTGCTGTCTTCTTCAATTGAGGTTTTTGCAAGAGAAACATTGATTAATGGTAATTTGGTGTAATTAGTCTCAAAAGCGCTTTGATTGTGCGCATCAAGCAAGTGGTGTTTTCCGTCTTCTCTTGCTAATCCTGACAGCTTGCCAGCTGATGGATATGATTGGCATCCTCTTGCACGCACGTGGTAATGGAGGAGTTGATTGTGGCTCTAACAGCAGGATATCCTGCACTTTTGGTCGTATCCAGTCATGGTGAACATGTTCAACATCGCTTCTTGAGTTGTGGAGAAAAAGGGTGCTGTGAGAAAGAAACCAACTTGACTGGAGTTATTGCCATCGGTCGAATTTCAAAAGAATGCTGTTGAAAAGAATGTTTCTACTTAGGTGTGTGCCATGATATGGGGGGTTTGCTGTAACAGTATTTTTCCGTGTTGATTGCTGTCTTTTTCTTTGCTCCATGGAGAATTTATTGACGCACGAGCCTGTTTGTATAGCTTTAGGCAGCTTCTTTAGCATTGTCATTCAAATCGTGAGGTGTTACAATTGGCTGTCTTTTTGTCTTCGTGCTTTGTTTCTTTGCTGTGTAACAAGTTTCTGTAGGTGGTTCAGCAAATGAATTTTATTTAGTTATGGGGAGTTGGACCTGCAGTCATGCTCAGTACCGGTGTTTCTTTGACTGATTCTTGTGTGTGAGATAAGTTGATTTTCCCCTGAGTTAACTTGACTTGGAGGCTGATGATGGTTTGGGACTGATGATGGTTTGTTAAAGTCATGATTGTAGAAACGATCAAATTATTCTGTGAGAAGATTTTTATCATGTTTACCCCATGCACAATAGTTCTATGTCAACAAATCATATGATGTTCTTACACAAGAAGAAGAAAGGTGTCGGGAAGTTATTTTGGTATATGGCACTATTTGACATTTGGTTAAGCCGCATGTGATGTGAAGGATATAAAATACATGGTGCAACACATGACAATGAAGTGTACAGATTCCGCTGCAGTTCCTGCACTTGGCATTCCCAAGCATGATAGATTCAGGGTGTGCAAGTGGCTTGTCTTTCAGTTGGACAAGATCTTTGAGGAGCCCAGTGGTGTAGTGGTTCGGGTCTCTGATAGCGGTCAGAGGGTCCCGGGTTCGAATCCCACTGGGCGTGAGACTTTGGGCAAGTCTCTTTGCCTCTGACTGGCCTCCCTCCACCCAGGGCTGACCGAATTGAAACTCCAATAGCACTAACAGTGCCTAACAGAGAGGTATGCAATGCCTTTTACCATTACAGAGTTTCTCTGTTAGGCCCTGTCAGTGCTATCGGAGTTTCGATTCGGTCGGCCCACGTGTATAAATGGGTACCGGTCGGGAATGTTCGATTGTTAGCGCTGAATGAGCAGCTCATCTGAGTTCTACTGAAAGGTTTCAGGACAGACTAGGGTTAAGTGTATAGAGGCCTCGCAATGACGTCATCCTGGTGGCCATGCTGGAGGGCACAGGGCACAGATGAGAACACAGATGAGAACCTCTACCGTAGTTGATATCAGACTATAAACCCAAAACTTTAACTTTTTAAACTTTGATATTGGCCATCGGTACTGACTTCTGATCATGTGGTATTCCTTTGTCCTTCATCTGCCCTTGAAATCAGATAATCCCTCCTCCATTCGTTGTACTGTTGACCATGACAACATTTGATCTACAAATCAAGTGGCACATATGTCCTCAGGGAAAACTAATGAGAGGGGGTATTGGCCTCATAATTGGGGTAAGAGGAGTTGTACTGATGTTGACACTAATGACAGCTACCCCCCCCCCCCCGTCTCGTGCATGCCATTGCTATGAATTAACTCTTGAAGGTGGTCACAGTTCTAGTTTTGATGAGTCCCAGATAAAAGCCTGTTTGATCATCATGAATTTCAAGTCGTTTGTATGAAAAACATGCCAGACAGTTGGCAGGGAAGGTCATGATTAACCGTCTCAGTCAAGGAGAGCACAGTGGTTAA
>NMRB01001082.1:37209-101796 GCA_002633025.1 Notospermus geniculatus | reverse complement strand
AGTTGCGCTTCCACTACAAAAAAGCCGGTATTTGTCCGCTCTTATTCTGCTTCCATTACAGAATTGCCGGGTTTAATAAGTCCGGTTCTATTAAGTGCGGATCTATTTAGTTCGGACAGCATAAGTTGTGCTTCCACTACAAAAAAGCCGGTATTTGTCCGCTCTTATTCTGCTTCCATTACAGAATTGCCGGGTTTAATAAGTCAGGTTCTATTAAGTGCGGATCTATTTAGTTCGGATAGCATACCGGTAGCCGATCATACTCCGAATCTCGATGCGGATAAATTTTGTAGTGGAATGGCAATAACACCGGATCTATTTGTAGTATTATGCTCGGCTACAGGTGGCTCCACGGTCGCTTGCGACTGTGCATGACCTATCCAAACTTAATAGACCTGCACTTAATAGAACCGGACTTATTAAACCCGGCAATTTTGTAATGGAAGCAGAACAAGAGCGGACAAATACCGGCTTTTTTTGTAGTGGAAGCGCAACTTGTGGCTTCAGCTTATCCATCCCCTTCAAAATTCTAAAGACAGTTGACAGAGAGCAGAATGACGATGACGATACCACTATTTTGAGTGTTTTATTTGAGTGGTAATGTCACTCTGTAATCCTCTGTATGATGCATCGTAGCCAAAAACATTTGATTCTCTTGGACTGAATAGGTTAATCTCAGTGAGTTCTGGTTGTGACAGTCAACATTGCATTCTGACCTTTCTTAACACACTCAAGAGAATGATAGCGTCAGGAAGATGTGTCAAAAGGATTCTCTTGTGAGCTCTTCTCATAATTTTTACCAGGTGACCAATGTTGAGAGATGCATTTCCCCTTATCCTGGATTGGTGATTTCAAAGTCGACATTAGCAATCTCGAATCTGCGCCAAACATTTTCATGCATTCAGATCCATAAAGCTTTCCATTCAAGGTATTTCAGGTGTAGATTTTTCCGAACTTGACAATTTGCGATTAATCCCGACTGCCCCCAAAGCGCTAAACCTGTTGAACCATGTATGACTGTGATAAATCCCTTTTGAAGAATAGTCAATTGAATATGACTTGGATAATATCAGGGAAGGAAGAGATGGTAGATTGGTCACATTTGCTTGATTGCCAAGACTCCTCAGGGCTTCGTCATTGTAGGTAGGCTATTTATAGAAGTACGCTTTTAGGACTAAGACAGCAATCTCCGACTTTATGGCCAGTTATACATAGCCCGAGCCCGATCACGAACATGAACGCAGTAGAGTGAAAGCTTTGTTCTTTTCTTGCCATGTTGCTTTTGGTCTTTGAAGGTTTTTCCGCATTACTCTTTGCGTTGAGTCTAAATGGGCCTTTCGGAGGATTGTCTGGCTTGCGTCTGTCTGTGATTGTTTCAATCTCTGGTATGATATCTCCTGATATTCTTTTCTGATTAGCAAGAATGGAAAAGTAACTGATTATTGATGATATGTGTAATCACTGTTATACTGTAAACCCTAATTTTCTTGCCCTGTTTATTGTTCAGCCCTGCCTTGAAATGTATAACTGTGAATAGGTCAGTAATGCAAAAATGCACACTGCACTATCTGTGCCACCCGGTTCAACTTGCATTCCAAGCCCGGTTAAAGAATCGCTACCACATCCGCTACATGTCCCAGTGGCAACAGGTTGTCATTCGATTAGGTCTCTTACATTAGCTCTTGACCTGTCCTCAGTACGGAATGACTTCAGCCTGGGTGAGCACTCCTGTAGTCGGCCTGAGGGTCCTTCATCTCTTGGGGAAACCCGTGAGTGCCGGCTCGAATGAATGTGATGCGTTAATGCGTTTATTGACCCAGCCTAACGTTGCCACTTTAGAACCTTCTTGGTGTTAAGTTGGTTATCGATCTCTCTGTCCTCAGTGCATTGACCCACTATCCCAGTGGCTGTATGTTTAAATAGGAACAAACTTGATTTGTCCCTACTTTGATTACTTTCATAAATGACTTTCTGGTTCCAACTTTGCTGCAGGCCTATGTTAGAGGGGAGTGTCAAGGTCTGTCTGCCAGGAATTTTTTGAGGGTACTAATTTCTTCAAAATCAACAAAAACTCCATGAAATTAAAGAAAATGGCCCTTTTCTGTTCCTTTGAGGGTACTAGCATAGTACCCTTAGTACCCTCTGGCGGAAACACTGGGGGGACTGTGGCTTTACATTGGTGACTACACTTCCTGGCAGCGTGGTACATCTCACTATATTTGCTGTTGTGGCTGATAGAGCGATGGGTGGAAATAAGATTATCAATGCTTCCAATTCAATAACGGAGGAAGAATGATAGCATTGTCGCAAGAGTACATAGTACTTTGTATTTCTTTAATGACATTTGCGGCACACCCTTCTATAACATCCGGACAGAGGTGCGGTTGAGATGGGCGAGTCAAGAAGGTGAAAAGATGGTGTGGTTTCGCTTGACATGTCCTGTTTTCCCCAGGAGGGGACAAAGTAAAACATACTGGTCACATTTCTCATACATTCCAATCATATTCCCTTCCGAGGCATTTCTCTTGTGTCAGCTGTTGTTGATAGTGATCATGGTCTGTCAAGTGAGTCTGAAGGCTGTGTACCGGGTATTCTAAACCATGTATGGGAGATATCGGTTGTTAGACTCTATCCATTACTAGTGGTTGATTGTCTCCAGGAGATAGCTCCCTGAACATTCTAGTCTAAGAAATGTGGTTTTCTTCCAACCAGGGGCTGCCAACTCAAGGCGATTTGTAATGTCTCCCAAGTGGGTCTTATACGGCAGTGTGTCCTATCAGTGAGATTGAAACCATAAACCACTTTTTTTGCAGGAAAATGTGCTGTCTCGAATAAGATTCTGCCAACAGCAGCGATGGGAAACACGAAATGTACTCTCATTATGTGATGAGATAACATGGTCTTTGCACACAAGACGATCCAAGGAATCCTTAACCCTTTTACTGCCTATGCAGCCCCCACGGTGGCACATTGCCAGGGTTTCTGCCAGCGGGGGGTATCCCCCATGGCTTGAAGAAGGGTGTTCTGTCTGCTCAGCATTGCAGATTTCTTCTTCCAAATGCCAGGAAAATGTCTTTTCGGGGCTTAAACTTGTTAAAGAAACAAATTTTTCTGAGGGAGGTCCCAAGAGTCCCTGCTGGAGGACAGCTGTGGCGCTGTTGTATCCCCTTCTTTCAATTGTTGGCAGAAACCCTGATCGCAATCCATCCACTCTTTGCCAATGCCGCCGTTGGTTATTAAACTCACCAACAGGTGGCAGAACTGTTTTCTGATAACCTCTAAGGTACTCTCAAGATATAAGTGGAGATGATGTCAGGGTTATCCAGAAAGATGTGTGCATTAAAATTTCTAGAAAATTGACAAGATTTCTTGGAAATAATTTGCATGGCAATGAAAGGGTCGAAGAAGTTTGATGGTTATGTATCTTTTCTGTTGAGTAGATGAGGAGACATGTTCTTTCTTATCAAAGGAATTTTAAGCATAATCCACTGCGCTGTCTCCCCTCGTTTCGATGTCAACAGTTCTGCCTTGTAGTTTTTCAATTGTATTCATTAAGAAACTACTGAAATTAAAGAGAAAAGATAATTAATTTAGAAGATGGTGGCGGCATAACTTCAAAGGATATTGAAGTGGGTTTTATTGCAAATTGTTCGTTCATCTGTTTTATTTCAAAGAGGTATTTACTCTTTGATATGGAATGATAATGAACAATCAGGGCCTTGTCATTTCATTAAGTTGTGCACATAGACAAGTAACATTCTCTTGGTAAATTTAATTGATTTAGCGATACTCTTTCCCCTTGATTTCCATGTTGTCAAAGTTCCAAAGCAGATGGTTCAGACAGTAAGGGGCTAATAGGGAGTAAAGGCTGTCAGAGCTGGTGATCCCTAGCTGTCATGCTAGGTTAATATGTCACAATCTTGGCTGTCAAATTGTCCATGTCAAGGAATTACGCCAGTTAGCGACATGAGCTGCTTAGTGATATGTCTGTTGCTCAGTGATATTGGCAGGGTATTGGACCTTTGAGGTACTTGCCCATGCAGGAAAGGGTCTTTCAGAAAGTGATTTTATTTGGTCCTCGATATTGGTGGAGCTTTTTCTCCTGAACTTACCTGACACTAAAATCTGATATCTTTTAGATTACAGATTTGATGGAAGAAAGAATACAAAGTTTCAGATTAATCCAAATTCTGTGTATCCCAGCTAATCCTCATGCATTCTTCTGACATTCCAGTATATTTCAAGACACTTAGATTGTGTATTTCTCTACATGTAAACATTTTTTGTTCTCGAAAGGTGGGGCTGACGATATCTATCGACCTTATTTGTTGCGACGAACAAATGACGGTTTAAGAGGGTGGTGTTGTCAAGTCTTGTCCCTCATACAGCTTGGTAAAACATTGAAAATCGTTGACAATCTCAAATTCAAACCACGTGCTACTAATATTTTCTTGATAAGTTACTGATGATGTGACATTTGCCTGTAAATGGTAACAATAACCTAACGGTATAACCCTTTCAGCCCAGAGCAATTTTGGGAATAATCCATGTAAATAAATTGATTTGGTTTGGGGGGTTTTCATAGCTTGCGATGAACTGTCATGTTGTTCTTCCAGTGTTTCCGTCAGGAATTTTTTTGAGGGAGGGGGATAAAGAGAAAATTTGACAGAATTCTTGGTAAAAAACACACAAATTTTGACTTTTTAAGGGGGGTATCCCCCTGTCCCCCTCTGGTGGAAACACTGTCTTCCACCATGCAGGGCCATGTGGTTGCCAAAGACAAACCATGAACCAAATCTTCACCATCACAACCTGAGTTGAGATCTGGACTGAAAGGGTTAATTTGGTGTGTTACATCATCAGCTTGATTTCATTGCCAAATGATGTTGATAAAACTAAAATCGCTTTGCTATAACATCACTTTTCTTATCCTTTCAAAAATGAGACCATCACCAACAGTTTCAGTGTTTTATAGCTGTATGAGTGGCGCCCCCTATACCAAAACGCTGCATTGTGTTACCACCCTGCGTCCGTCCATTGAGTTGTAAGCTAAAGCATTGTGCTGCATTGACCGTATGTGTTGTTCATTTGCGTGGGTGAGAGGTCAGCATGAAAAAGTCCCTAATAACACATTCACCACCACCTGTGTTTTTGAGAATTTCAGAAGCTTCCACATTTGTGACTGGCTCTGGCAAAAACAGTTGCATGTCGCTCAAAAGGTGGTCCTCAATGAACGAAGGTGACACCAGGAGAGAACGGAAGAAATAGATTGTTTTTGATTTCATAATAAACAGACACTATTGAAATTGACAAACATTTGATCTCAACCTGCCAAGCTAAGACCAACATGCGATTGGTGTTGCCAGAACTGGTCACATTTGATGAATAATTCGGTTCTGCGTTTTAAAAAGGCCGGTACAGAACAACTATCTCAAAAAGACGAGTCCAGAACTCAGACCTCCAGTCTCTGACCAAAGAAAGCCTCAGTCCTTAACTGGTTAACATGTCTTGTCTTTCTGAAGGATAAGTAGAAATGGATGATTGCAATGACTATGATTGTTCCATTTCTCCCGAATTATTGATGAGCGATTTACATCTAAATGTACTGGAAAGGATCGGCTCATTTCCTCTCGGAGATGAAAATATTTCGAGGAATTAATTGATGTTGTGTGTTTTGCTTGCAAGTGTTGTATCGGTGGTTTTGTTGATGATGAAATCCCAATGGGTATTGGAAATAGAATCCGTGGATGGGCATCACTTGTTCCAACGTTTCTTGTCCCGTAGTACGGTATATGTTTGCTTGAGATAGTCGTATCCGATGTCATTGGCAATGTCAGACAGACTATTGGAAAAGGATAATTGTGACCATTATCCGTACTGTCATGTTACACCTGATTCATTCTTTCTGCTTCTTTATGGATTTTGGTGTCGGAAGTTCAGAACGCCGTGTCACTGGAGACAAAGCGAGTCACTTTGTTTAAAGGGACGCTGCAGACTATTAAATAATGTTCGGCCGTCTGGATCATTAGTCTTCTATTAGAGTCACAAATCAAATCGTATCCGTGGCCTCTGGCATCCCTCCAAGCTCTCAGTTGATGTTGGCTGTATTTTGGTTCCGCATTTGCATTTTCTATTACCTGTGGTTGGGGGTATTGGCACATGTGATGAAAATCATCAGAGTAGACGGATAAGACAGGTATTTGTATTGATTTTGTATGATAATGCATGTTGTGTTTGAGACAAAAGGTTGATGTGATGACTGTCTGCCCTTCAATCAATTTTTTGCCTGCACCAATGGTTGAAAAACACCATCGGTATTTTTGCCTGCACCAATATGGTTGAAAAACTCTACCCTACAAAAAATAAAAGCAATTGGTTGGTGTTTTCAACAAACCAAAACAGACGGCGAGCTACATGTAATATTGTAGCGTGTCGCAGATTCTTTTGTGGGTGTTTTTGTGGAGCCCTTCATCGCCTTACATACAGTATGATCTGAGGGGGGCCGATGTCAAATACAGGTTGTCCTTTTGACAGGGTGTAAATGACAGTGTGCAGTCTGCCTAAAGCTATGTTTTTGTGAGTTGATGTTGTAATGATTGTTCTGATAGGGTACTACCCGGTAGATAGTGTGTTGATGGGCTTGAGTGGTTCAGTTGTTTGGTGTTGGTTGCTTAGCGATATCGCTTTCAAGTTCAATCAAAAGTCAATTAGTTCAAGGATTGTATCTTTTTTTCAGCTGAAATTTGCTCCAGTTTTGAGTTGTTCATAAGAATGTTGCTGCTGGTGCTATTTGGTATCAAATATGTTTTGACATTCTCTCTTGAGGTGACAGATGGTATAATCTTTTGAATGTGCAGTACTACCTTATTGAAAGATTCAGGCTTGCTTCCCGTGGATATCTTTTGTGAGAGTGTAAAACTGAGTTATGTTGTATTTTTAGCTCAAAAAAATTGTCCGATGTTGTTCATCATATTTGCCTTTCATCCCGTGCAAACTAATGGGATGCCCACCATCACCAACAGAGATTCATGACAGAACTGAGCATCTTTGCATGATTTTACCATGTGATTTTGCTTAACGCGTTGTGTTGGTTATTAATCAACAATCAGGGGAAAAGACAGTAGTCAGTAGTCCTTGAAATAACACTTCCTTGCAGGGTAAATCAGAGGTTATTTCAGTTGACTGACTACATTTCCCTTATGCCATTGTTATGAATACGTTTCCTTGGCATCGCATTGCCTTCATGAAACATCCATTGTCTGTGACGAAACCCTACCAATGGGAGTCAACCCTTGTCAATTTCAGATGCTAGTCATGCTACGTTAACAGTTGTACCGTTCCAACATTTACCGGGTTTCTTGTATGCCCAGGGTGTATTTACCACTTGTTGTTAATGGAGTGGTGACTGGAGTTTTAGAATAATTGTCCTGATCAGCATATGAAATAGAAAATTGTTTGATTTGTCAGTTTTTGTTTCAAATTTGTGTGACTTTTTGCATTTTACCAATTGATGTCTCTGTAGGTTCAGCTGATGATGGAAACTGTGTTTTAGTGTGACATAACAAATGGACGATCCATCCACTGTACCATTTGATATGAAAAAAGGTATCTTTAAAGTTAAAATTGCTGTGTCGTTTCAGGGCAGAATGATCAGGGCCAGGCAGTACCAGTCGTCTGCGTCATACTTGAAGGAGGAACTAATACAATCCGCACCGTGTTGGAACATGTCACTGACACTCCTCCGGTACCGGTTGTTGTCTGTGATGGAAGTGGTCGAGCTGCTGATCTATTGGCATTTACGCATCAGTACACGCAGGACGATGGGTGAGTCAATAAGCCCCATTTACACTACAGAATTTTCACCATGCTTGAATGTCCGGGCCATGCATGGTTCGGTACAGTTTTGCCAAATGTAAACAGGTCGAACATCGCATTGTCCTGGTACCAAATGCAGTGTAAACAGGCCTGTCCTTCTTGAATTTCAAAGGGCTTATGATACTTAACGAAATAACGAAATGACAACGAAATAATGAAATGTACGTATTGACCTAGGGAGATATCATTTCACTTGAGCCCAGCATGAGTGTATTACTTTGCTAACAGGTGAAATCAGCGAGTGTGCATATAGTACTTTGTATTTCTTTAATGACATTTGCGGCACACCCTTCTATAACATCCGGACAGAGGTGCGGTTGAGATGGGCGAGTCAAGAAGGTGAAAAGATGGTGTGGTTTTGCTTGACATGTCCTGTTTTCCCCAGGAGGGGACAAAGTAAAACATACTGGTCACATTTCTCATACATTCCAATCATATTCCCTTCCGAGGCATTTCTCTTGTGTCAGCTGTTGTTGATAGTGATCATGGTCTGTCAAGTGAGTCTGAAGGCTGTGTATTCTAAACCATGTATGGGAGATATCGGTTGTTAGACTCTATCCATTACTAGTGGTTGATTGTCTCTAGGAGATAGCTCCCTGGACATTCTAGTCTAAGAAATGTGGTTTCTTCAACCAGGGGCTGCCAACTCAAGGTGATTTGTAATGTCTCCCAAGTGGGTCTTATACGGCAGTGTGTCCTATCAGTGAGATTGAAACCATAAACCACTTTTTTTTGCAGGAAAATGTGCTATCTCGAATAAGATTCTGCCAACAGCAGCGATTGGAACACGAAATGTACTGTCATTATGTGATGAGATAACATGGTCTTTGCACACAAGACGATCCAAGGAATCCTTAACCCTTTTACTGCCTATGCAGCCCCACGGTGACACATTGCCAGGGTTTCTGCCAGCGGGGGGTACATATCCCCCATGGCTTGAAGACGGGTGTTCTGTCTGCTCAGCATTGCAGATTTCTTCTTCCAAATGCCAGGAAAATGTCTTTTCGGGGCTTAAACATGTTAAAGAACCAAATTTTTCGGAGGGAGGCCGCAAGAGCCCTTCTGGAGGACAGCTGTGACGCGTCAATGCTGTGGTGCTGTTGTATCCCCCTTCTTTCAATTTCCGGCAGAAACCCTGATTGCAAGCCGTCCACTCTTTGCCAATGTCACCATTGGTTATTAACTCTTTCAGCCCTAGCCGATTTTTTCGCCAGGACTCCCAGATCCTTGGCGATTTTCTGAAAAAAAACAATATTTAAGTTTTTTTTAAAAACCTACTTACCCAATCCTATCTTGTAGAAAATTGGGTTTAGGGGTGGACGGATATACTTGTTTATAAGATTGAGAATGATTTTGGCGAACGGATATATCCGTCCATAGGGCTGAAAGAGTTAAACTTACCAACAGGTGGCAGAACTGTTTACTGATAACCTCTAAGTTACTCTCAAGATATAAGTGGAGATGATGTCAGGTTTATCCAGAAAGATGTGTGCATTAATTTCTAGAAAATTGACAAGATTTCTTGGAAATAATTTGCATGGCAATGAAAGGGTCGCAGAAGTTTGATGGTTATATATCTTTTCTGTTGAGTAGATGAGCAGACGTGTTCTTTCTTATCAAAGGAATTAAAACCATAATCCACTGCACTGTCTCCCCTCGTTTCAGTGTCAACAGTTCTGCCTTGTAGTTTTTCAATTGTATTCATTAAGAAACTACTGAAATTAAAGAGAAAAGATAATTAATTTAGAAGATGGTGGTGGCGTAACTTCAAAGGATATTGAAGTGGGTTTTATTGCAAATTGTTCGTTCATCTGTTTTATTTCAAAGAGGTATTTACTCTTTGATATGGAATGAATGAACAATCAGGGCCTTGTCATTTCATTAAGTTGTGCACATAGACAAGTAACATTCTCTTGGTAAATTTAATTGATTTAGCGATACTCTTTCCCCTTGATTTCCATGTTGTCAAAGTTCCAAAGCAGATGGTTCAGACAGTAAGGGGCTAATAGGGAGTAAAGGCTGTCAGAGCTGGTGATCCCTAGCTGTCATGCTAGGTTAATATGTCACAATCTTGGCTGTCAAATTGTCCATGTCAAGGAATTACGCCAGTTAGCGACATGAGCTGCTTAGTGATATGTCTGTTGCTCAGTGATATTGGCAGGGTATTGGACCTTTGAGGTACTTGTAGAGGTAATTCTCCCTTGCCCAAGGAAGGTTCTTTCAGAAAATGATTTTATTTGGACCATCATGTTGCTGGATGGAGCTTGCCTCATACTAAATCTGATATCTTTTGGATTACAGATTTGATGGAAAAAAGAACATGAAGTTGCCTTTCAGATTAATCCAAATTCTGTGTATCCCAGCTAATCCTCATGCATTCTTCTGACATTCCAGTATATTTCAAGACATTTAGATTGTGTATTTCTCTACATGTAAACATTTTTTGTTCTCGAAAGGTGGGGCTGACGATATCTATCGACCTTATTTGTTGCGACGAACAAATGACGGTAAGAGGGTGGTGTTGTCAAGTCTTGTCCCTCATACAGCTTGGTAAAACATTGAAAATCGTTGACAATCTCAAATTCAAACCACGTGCTACTGATATTTTCTTGATAAGTTACTGATGATGTGACATTTGCCTGTAAATGGTAACAATAACCTAACGTTGTAACCCTTTCAGCCCAGAGCAATTTTGGGAATAATCCATTATGATGTAAATAAATTGATTTGGTTTGGGGGTTTTTCATGGCTTGCGATGAACTGTCATGTTGTTCTTCCAGTGTTTCCGCCAGGAATTTTTTTGAGGGAGGGGGATAAAGAGAAAATTTGACAGAATTCTTGGTAAAAAATACACAAATTTTGAGTTTTTAAGGGGGGTATCCCCCTGTCCCCCTCTGGTGGAAACACTGTCTTCCACCATGCAGGGCCATGTGGTTGCCAAAGACAAACCATGAACCAAATCTTCACCATCTCAACCTGAGTTGAGATCTGGACTGAAAGGGTTAATTTGGTGTGTTACATCATCAGCTTGATTTCGTTGCCAAATGATGTTGATAAAACTAAAATCGCTTTGCCATAACATCACTTTTCTTATCCTTTCAAAAATGAGACCATCACCAACAGTTTCAGTGTTTTGTAGCTGTATGAGTGGCGCCCCCTATACCAAAACGCTGCATTGTGTTACCACCCTGCGTCCGTCCATTGAGTTGTAAGCTAAAGCATTGTGCTGCATTGACCGTATGTGTTGTTCATTTGCGTGGGTGAGAGGTCAGCATGAAAAAGTCCCTAATAACACATTCACCACCTGTGGTTTTGAGATTTTCAGAAGCTTCCACATTATTTGTGACTGGCTCTGGCAAAAACAGTTGCATGTCGCTCAAAAGGTGATCCTCAATGAACGAAGGCGACACCAGAGAGAATGGAAGAAATAGATTGTTTTTGATTTCATAATATTAAAGATAATGTATCACGACTTCATTGTTTACATTCAATGTTTGTAAACATGGATGTTTACATTATGTTATTTTGGACTTTAGGGACATGCCAACCCATCAAATGGAATGCTTTCGGTATCAAAAGAATTTCTAGAGGGGCATGCCACCAACAAATTACTCATAAGACAAAGAAAGACCGGAGGTAAACAAACAAAACGTAAATAAATAATGATTTTCGTGGCCCGCGAAAATACCCGTGATACATTATCTTTAAGCAGACACTATTGAAATTGACAAACATTTGATCTCAACCTGCCAAGCTAAGACCAACATGCGATTGGTTTTGCCAGAACTGGTCACATTTGATGAATAATTCGGTTCTGCGTTTTAAAAAGGCCAGTACAGAACAACTCAATACCGGTATCTCAAAAAGACAAGTCCACAACTCAGACCTCCAATCTCTCACCAAAGAAAGCCTCTGTCCTTAACTAGTTAACATGTATGTCTTGTCTTTCTGAAGGATAAGTAGAAATGGATGATTGCAATGACTATGATTGTTCATTTCTCCCGAATTATTGATAAGCGATTTACATCTAAATGTACTGGAAAGGATCGGCTCATTTCCTCATGGAGATGAAAATATTTCGAGGAATTAATTGATGTTGTCTGTTTTGCTTGCAAGTGTTGTATCGGTGGTTTTGTTGATGGTGAAATCCCAACGGGTATTGGAAATAGAATCTGTGGATGGGCATCACTTGTTCCAACGTTTCTTGTCCCGTAGTATATGTTTGCTTGAGATAGTCGTATCCGATGTCATTGGCAATGTCAGACAGACTATTGGAAAAGGATAATTGTGACCATTATCCATACTGTCATGTTACACCTGATTCATTCTTTCTGCTTCTTTATGGATTTTGGTGTCGGAAGTTCAGAACGCCGTGTCACTGGAGACAAAGCGAGTCACTTTGTTTAAAGGGACGCTGCAGACTATTAAATAATGTTCGGCCGTCTGGATCATTAGTCTTCTATTAGAGTCACAAATCAAATCGTATCCGTGGCCTCTGGCATCCCTCCAAGCTCTCAGTTGATGTTGGCTGTATTTTGGTTCCGCATTTGCATTTTCTATTACCTGTGGTTGGGGGTATTGGCACATGTGATGAAAATCATCAGAGTAGACGGATAAGACAGGTATTTGTATTGATTTTGTATGATAATGCATGTTGTGTTTGAGACAAAAGGTTGATGTGATGACTGTCTGCCCTTCAATCAATTTTTTGCCTGCACCAATGGTTGAAAAACACCATCGGTATTTTTGCCTGCACCAATATGGTTGAAAAACTCTACCCTACAAAAAATAAAAGCAATTGGTTGGTGTTTTCAACAAACCAAAACAGACGGCGAGCTACATGTAATATTGTAGCGTGCGCGCAGATTCTTTTGTGGGTGTTTTTGTGGAGCCCTTCATCGCCTTACATACAGTATGATCTGAGGGGGGCCGATGTCAAATACAGGTTGTCCTTTTGACAGGGTGTAAATGACAGTGTGCAGTCTGCCTAAAGCTATGTTTTTGTGAGTTGATGTTGTAATGATTGTTCTGATAGGGTACTACCCGGTAGATAGTGTGTTGATGGGCTTGAGTGGTTCAGTTGTTTGGTGTTGGTTGCTTAGCAATATCGCTTTCAAGTTCAATCAAAAGTCAATTAGTTCAAGGATTGTATCTTTTTTTCAGCTGAAATTTGCTCCAGTTTTGAGTTGTTCATAAGAATGTTGCTGCTGGTGCTCTTTGGTATCAAATATGTTTTGACATTCTCTCTTGAGGCGACAGATGGTATAATCTTTTGAATGTGCAGTACTACCTTATTGAAAGATTCAGGCTTGCTTCCCGTGGATATCTTTTGTGAGAGTGTAAAACTGAGTTATGTTGTATTTTTAGCTCAAAAAAATTGTCCGATGTTGTTGTTCAACATATTTGCCTTTCATCCCGTGCAAACTAATGGGATGCCCACCATCACCAACAGAGATTCATGACAGAACTGAGCATCTTTGCATGATTTTACCATGTGATTTTTCTTAACGCGTTGTGTTGGTTATTAATCAACAATCAGGGGAAAAGACAGTGGTCAGTAGTCCTTGAAATAACACTTCCTTGCAGGGTAAATCAGAGGTTATTTCAGTTGGCTGACTATATTTCCCTTATGCCATTGTTATGAATATGTTTCCTTGGCATCGCATTGCCTTCATGAAACATCCATTGTCTGTGACGAAACCCTACCGATGGGAGTCAACCCTTGTCAATTTCCGATGCTAGTCATGCTACGTTAACAGTTGTACCGTTCCAACATTTACCGGGTTTCTTGTATGCCCTGGGTGTATTTACCACTTGTTGTTAATGGAGTGGTGACTGGAGTTTTAGAATAATTGTCCTGATCAGCATATGAAATAGAAAATTGTTAGATTTGTCAATTTTTGTTTCAAATTTATGTGACTTTTTGCCTTTTACCAATTGATGTCTCTGTAGGTTCAGCTGATGATGGAAACTGTGTTTTAGTGTGACATAACAAATGGACCATCCATCCACTGTACCATGTGATACGAAAAAAGGGATCTTTAAAGTTAAAATTGCTGTGTCGTTTCAGGGCAAAATGATCAGGGCCAGGCAGTACCAGTCGTCTGCGTCATACTTGAAGGAGGAACTAATACAATCCGCACCGTGTTGGAACATGTCACTGACACCCCTCCGGTACCGGTTGTTGTCTGTGATGGAAGTGGTCGAGCTGCTGATCTATTGGCATTTACGCATCAGTACACGCAGGACGATGGGTGAGTCAATAAGCCCCATTTACACTACAGAATTTTCACTATGCTTGTCCGGGCCATGCATGGTTCGGAACAGTTTTGCCAAATGTAAACAGGTCGAACATCGCATTGTCCTGGTACCAAATGCAGTGTAAACGGGCCTGTCCTTCTTGAATTTCAAAGCGGGCTCGATCCGAGTTGAGCTTGGCGCACTTCAACCCATCTAGTGTAAATAAAAAGGGCTATAGATAACCCTTGGCACAGTATATGGTCCACATCCCTGTACTGTCAGTTGGCAATACATTGGCCTCTCACCTCTGAGGTCTTGAGTTCAGTCCCATCTGATTCATTCCCGATCTGATTTATTCTGTCACATGATTCTGAGGGCAACATAAATGAGCCTTCACCACCTCAAAAATTGGGGGTTAAGTTGGGTTGAGTGAAAGGCAAAGCAGAGAGTAGAATATTCGAGTCACTCTCACTTGGCTTCTCCCGGTAGCAGGAAACCATGCGTGGTATGCTTTGGAGATATTACGCTCGAGTTATTCCTTTTTTCCTTCGTCGATTATTTGTCATCTGTAATGGCAAGCGAGAGACGGGTTGATTATTAATCAGGGTTGTTTTGGATGCTGATCAATATCTGTCACTCCTGAACAGATATTGCTTTCTCATCTCAGATCTACCTGTGATGAGGGTAAATCTTGTTTTGGTAATACCCCACATCTGTTACACTCGTTATGGCGGAGTAAACATGCTGATAGAACGTCCCAGTCAGTTTGGCGAATTGAAAGTAGCGACCCAGATCAACCCTCATGGTTGTAGGTTCATTTCCCCTTTACCATCAGCAACATTCCCCATGTGATAGAGGCGAAAATTTTCCCAGGGCTCTGGTTTCCTTCTGCATTTTGTGATATGACCCGTTGTTGTTGGAAGAGCCAAGGATGCTATTGTTGATCTGCAGTGATATAAATGTTTTCAAATTGCACCTGGGGAAACTTCCCACACCTATTTTCTCATAAAGGATAATAGAGTATTATTAAGGATGGTTGCCTCTGCTTCTATTATAAGGGAGTGTTCTTTGGTACTCTAGCCATTTAGTTGTTTAGCCTTAAGTATATCCAAGCCGTGCCAAAGTCCAGCCTTTTTTACCAAGGCAAACAATGGAAGAATTTGTATTACATGTGTATCCATCATTCGTCTCCCAACTGGTGACGCATCATTCTGAGAAAGTGTTCCTACACTTCCTCATTGTCCTAGGAAAGTATCACCTTAGACACCTACATACCATGTAAACATTCTTTCGACTCTTATTTGTTGTTGGGAAGCAGAATATTGCTGCAAAGAAATCTGAAAAATAAGAATCGTAGTAATGTCATTGAATGCTTCTTTTTTTAAACGCATTTCGCAGATTTGTAGAAAGAGTAGAAGACATGATAGCCACTTAGCATTGAATTCTGAGTGACTATATTTAGCAATTTATCATACAAAAGTTCAATGAACCCATCATGAAAAAATGGGAGCACATCCCCCTCAGATCGTTTGCAAGATTGGCACGTAGATTATAAGATTTTTGTCTGGTGTTCATCCAGCAAATTAAAAGCTGACGTGCAACACAGCAGTATCATAGGTTATGGATTAGTTCATGACTGGGCAACAAGATGGATGAGGATTACCTCATAGATTGCCTCTCATCGGTTTTTACGACCAAAATGGTGTTGTGGCTGTGGTATGCGGCTGCATTTCAAGAGATTCCAGTTCGAATCCTGTTAGTGTGAGGTTATGGGCGAGTCTCTTTACCTCCATCATGTCCAAATTGCCCTAATCAGGTGTCGATGACATACGACGTGTCTGAAATTTCATCCTGACAACCTTGCTTTTTTTCCCCGAATCATCATCATCTTCGGTGTCATTTTGATCTTCACCACAGGTATTGGAAAAGTGATTAAGGTAGCACATTTCCCGTGAAAATTGATCCACGTTTACCTGTTGCCTAATGTCATTTCAGGACGATGCCGGAGACACTGCGGGATCAGTTGATCTTGACTATCGAGAAAACATTCCAGTACACGCGTGAGCAAGCCGAGAAACTATTTATAGAACTCATGATGTGTTGCAAGAAGAAAGAATTGGTGAGGAAATAGATGGCTACAGGATGTCCCCAAAATGTTTTCACCCTCATTGAATCTTTTGTGCACTAAGTGCAGCAGGTTGTAATGCTTTGATGCCAATTTCCGTAGTGACGCAGGCTGCCAAAGGTTTTCGTCACTTGATATCATGATGCTGTTTTCAAGTGTAATAGGAGCAGGTCAGCCACGTTTATTGTCTAAAGATGGCAGCAAAGTTCTAGCGGACAAATACAAAAGAAAGTTCTCCTGAATGGGTCCACTAGGTATTGAATTGGGCCACAGTGACACCTATTGGTCAACTGACTGACAGCTCCGATTGCATTTCTACATGTCGCAGCAATGACATCATTGTACTGGTACTGCTTTTGCAGGACTCTACAATACATTCAAGCAAACTCATGCAAAATACTCTGGCGCTGAAATGGTGAAAGCTACGAAGCGATTTATGACAAGAAATGAGCGTGTTGGGATATTTTATCTGGACTATGAAATTTGTCATTGATGACACCTATCAGATATCATTCATTCGCACTATGGAATTACCAGAAAATCTTTGACATATTTCATCAATTCCTCCGTACATTTTACGCTCTAAGAGAAGGGCGAGATATCGTAGACGTTATTGGATTTTGGTTCGGCTGCCCGTAGCTGATTGTCTGATATATTGAATTTGTTTTTCTAGATCACGGTGTTCCGTATGGGTGAAGGTCCTTGTCAGGATATCGACCTGGCCATTCTGACAGCCCTCCTGAAAGGTTTGTAGATAACACCTGTGTTCATTCTGACATTTTAACAAAGACCTTTAGGCAAAAGACCTGGTTACCTTGTCAGTATCGCAAACCCTGTTCCAATTCTGTCAAGATGTACCGGTACTGTTGTATCTCTCCCCTGTGGCAAAAAAGCTAGCGCCGACAGCTCTCACAAAAAAAGACAAAACCGCGGCACCTGCTATTCTCTTATTTAACTATTTATTGGTAAATGGGGCGTATGATATTTTCATCTCATCAATTTTGATGGAATCCACCGCGACCTTCTGATCGCGGAACCATAATGGACCCCTCCATCAGCACTTCTCAGTATTTATTCATAATAGCCATTTCCATATATAATACATTTTGGATGTTGGTAATAAACTGTGATAGTGTTATCATCTGATGTGACAGTGGCTATGCCACCTTCTCTGTCGGCTCGAAGTGAATCACACGTCATTTATGGCCTCGTCGCCAATTTTACGTAGTGAACACTGTTGTTTAACACGCAGTTGAACATGTTGAACATGATAATGATATTTAATTCTTATTTACATTCTAGTCAGCTGTGACGTTGCTGACTTTCATTGTTGGTGAAGGATCATTTAGTCACAAAATTATACTTTGAAATATTCCCCCTAAAGCTTGGAAGGCCAGTCGATAACTCTGCCAAAGTCGAATTAAGCAATCAAGGTCGGCACTCTACCGTGTCATCACTGTCCTTCATCTAATGAGAATGATGTATTGAGGGGAGTCAATTCCCACAAAAACCTCATCAGCAGGTCTTCAGTCCTGCAATATCTGCCATGACAAAACCCCTTTATCATTCTCTTTTCAATAAAACGAACTTCCTTTACTGTTATTCGAACCAATGCATATTCATCAGTAATGAATGTTCCAATTTAGTGCTGATTGAATATCTTTATGGTTAGTTTCCTCATAGTGAAGTCGACCAACCGCATAATATCTGTCCATTTATGATGGCGTGCCAAAAAATTTTGATGAAAAAGTATCATTTGCCTCTTAATTGAAATCTGATCTGTTTCAATCAGTGTTGAGTTGAAGTCGTGTCGGTCGAATTGGTCCGGTTTTGGTGTGGATTGTGTAACGACATGAGTGGTTTCCTTTGCGGGGGATATCACCAACTTGACTTGAAATGAACGTTTCTGGGTTCATCATCCCCAATCTCTTGATCTGAAGATTCTCATTACCGTTTTCCCCCAAGTTGTTATTTGTGAAAGGACGAGTGATCATGTTCTTCTCATGAACAGGAAAAACTCAAATAGCCTAACTACAAATGAGCTAGATTGAATGTTTTTTGCATCCGAGTGTAGTAATTAGAATCTTGAGCTCTTACAGAGTGATTTATTCAAATTGTAAAGAAATCTTTCATCATTGGATTTAGGCCATTCATGGGAAATCTCTTTTCAAATTTTGAAATCTGCAGTTGGAATTAAGACATTAAAGTTAAAAGAAAAACTTCTGGGCAATATAGTGGGTGTTTCCTGAAGTTACTAGACATACATGTAATGATGAAACTATTTCAGTTGCATTAGCTTTGAGTTGCATGGGCTCATTTGCTTGGTACTTTGTTGTTGCAGGTCAGAATGCCAGTGCTCCTGATCAGTTGAGTCTTGCGTTGACGTGGAATCGTGTGGACATCGCCCGCAGTCACATCTTCGTGTATGGGCAAGAATGGCCTGTAAGTCCATGAAACCTATCTCACCCTGTCTATTTTTCACCCAAATATTGCTAATGTTACTGCTGGAGGGTAAGATTACGATTTGGTACAGAAAATTCTGATGGTTTTGAAGTGATAGATAAAAGTATATCATTTCAGCAAAAGTTGGCAGGCTAATGACATATTTGCCTCTCAGGTCAGCTCTAATATCTGATGACAAATGGCTCAACGTGTTCGTATTTCAGGAAGGCTCATTAGAACAGGCCATGATGGATGCTCTCATCCACGACAGGGTGGACTTTGTCAAACTTCTTCTAGAGAATGGTGTCAGTATGCAGNTCAAATTGTCCTAACTATCATGTTGCCCCATCCTGATTAAGATGCCAACAGAGCATGCTGGAGGTCCTTATGATGCCAATTGATGATGTTGCGTGCATATTCTAGAGTCATTAACTTCAGTTGGCAAATTAGCCTTCAATTGTTGTCTTGATACTGCTCAGTAAGACTAAGAGTTATTGACTAAGAAGTTTTGAGTTTCAGAACATGTTCTGACAGATCTTTTCAGTATTTTATCACACTTTCACAAACAAAACCCTCAATTTCACATGGTTCTGTTTCAGAATATGCCTCAAGACTACCGTTACACCCTGACCGACATCGGCCTTGTCATTGAACACCTGATGGGCGGGGCATATCGGGCATCCTACTGCCGCAGGAAGTTCAAGACGCTGTATAATGCTGTCATGAAAAGAGTAAGTACTCACTCCTTAACTTAACGGCAGAGTACTTAAATATCTATTTGAATGAAAGGTTGTCAAAATTTATGAGATATTATGCTTGCGAGTAGGTGCGACTGTTATACAGTAGCCTACAGCCCAGTACAGTATTAAGTTTTTGTGCAGTTTTGAGACCATGAAACTTATCCATGATGTCCGTGTTGCTGCTAGGCCTTAAACGTAGTTGTAATATTTCATCTCTGGACTGCTGTGAAGGATGTTCAAACACTTGTCCAAACAAAAGATGGATTGATATGTGAAAATAAGCTGTGTACCAAAATATATTTCTCTCTGCAAGCCTCTAATCTTCGTTATTGTGGGTTGTTCCCAGAAAGAATGAGTAAAGTGATATCACAAATCACAAATATTTCATGGGATTTGCAGACTGAACATTATTTTGGACCAGCTTGTTCGTTAAGTCGAATATCTGGATTTTCAAGGGGCTGTGATTTGCTCGTTGTTATTCTGGATGTTGGTTGGTGCAAATGTTGTCAATGCCTTGCTGATGTTCCAACTCAGAATACCGTTGGGGAATGGCTTCGACAAAACTCCACTGACTTCTCAACTGAAATTCCCTTCTCATCTGGTTTTGTGAATTCTATCGATCTCACCTTTCTGCCTCTGAGCAGCCATGAAGAAGAAGACTGATTGAGATCTAGCTCTATTACACCAATCGTTGTTACAAAAAAGTGTACCGACTTCTAATATTGCGTCTAGTGCAACAGTATTTGTCACACTTGTCCTTTTCCCAACCATTCCCCAACAGTACTCGTTGCATGGCATGATGACAATGACTATAGTCTGTTCTTGTTCTATGAATAGGTGTTTAACATCATTGTTGGTTGATGGAGAATTTCATGATAATAGAAGTGCAGGACAATTGAGAATGGTCAAGAATGAGATGACATATAATTTGATGAGGGTATTTTGTGTAGATCTATAGATCTATGGTACAGAGTCGAAATTGCATCATCTATAACTCTGGCAGTTCAGTGTGGTATAAAGCTGATATCCCTGTCCCCACAAAATGTGGCTTCAATCCTGTATAAAATAACATCCAGAATGCCCTAACTGCCTCCGAATATCCTCTCACAAGATGCTTTCCCGATACCCTCCATTCTCTGGAGTACAAATCTTCTGAGGGTGCAGGATTGCAGAATTGGGTGCGGCCATTCCGATAATGCAAATATTCTGGCTAAGTTTGCATGCTGCTGTCATATAAATATTACCAACAACCTAATATAGGCTGTTTAATGTTGATATCGCATTACTGGCGGCTGACAACTGTAGGCAAGAAAGCTGAAAATAGACATTTGCAATGAAATGAAGTGCGTTGTTCCTCACATTTGATATGAAACAATTCCAGAGTGTGAACTTAAAGGCACCCTAACTCGACTACAGTTGTCAGCCGTTGATTTGTATTGTTGTTGACATGCATCTCTATAGCTTGATATGTATGTTGATTGTAATCCCGGCTCGACTTCTTGCTCTTTCCCCCATGCAGTCTGCAAGTCAAGTACAGGTATGTCTTGTAGCCTATTTAATACAAGTCGCTGCTTACTACACCATTGTCTCAAAATGGTCTGCTTTCTAGTCTTCTCTAGATTAGCTGATGGGAGACGCTCATTACTGCAATAGTCGACGGCTACTTCAATCTTAGGGAATCAGTCGTGTTTGCTGTTGAAAGTTGTTGTAATGGGCATTTCTTCCTGTAGAGGTTGTGGGCGTTAGCTCTCCTTTTGCCGGTTGGGCTAACTGATGGGAATACAATTTGGTATTTGTTATGAATTTTTTTCGATAACTTTTCAACAGATCAGCATGTGAAATGAATCTTTTGTTTGCATAGACTCATCGCTTTTCATCTCGCTTTTCACTTTTACTAACGATTCATGAATAGACTCATAATTAGAGCTTTTTTAATCATTTTGCTTAAAACATCTCTCTTCAACTTACTAATATCAGCTATTGTCAGCATGCGTTCAATAAAGTCAAGATTCAGCGTGCAGCTCGTTTAATCCTGCAGATAAGATGGATTTAGCTAATGTTCACATATTATATGATAGAAAAGTATTCAGAAGGATTTGTAAAAAATATGATCTATGCTCAGTTTTTTAGAGGCTGAGCCCACCCACTAATGTAACATCTCGAGTTGTAGCATTGATGCCAAGTAACTATGACTTGTACAAATCACCATACCTGTGTCGCCCTCTGATGCAGGTTGGTTGACAAAAGCATCTGTCGTAAAGACACTTCTCTATTCAGGACAACTGACTTCAACAATCAAATTTAGTTATTGATGATGTGATTCTATCATTTAATGCATCAGTGGTTTACATGATGAAGTAACTGAAGTTATCACAGGAGTATCCAATGATAAGTGTAGGCATGTGTTCTTCATAATCCTCGACCATTTTGAGACATTCACCCATTCTATCCTCTCCATTCCTCAGACAACAGGATTTTTTAATGTAAATATCTTAGACGTACCTCCATTTCAAGCATGTTTCTTCACTTTCGCTTGATATGTCATGACGTTGCAAGAATTCTTCAGTGTTTCATCTCTTACATTGGTCTTAGAAACTCACTGAGCTGCCTCTAGTGTGTAGGGACTGGTACTAAACGTGCTGCAAATATTTCCTTCTGCTAGCTCAACAAAATGTCCAGAGAGCTACGCAGGAAAGCTCCTTTTGAGCATTGAGTACAACTCGTACCCCTTCTCTCCTACGAGGAATCATGCAAATACCTTAAAGACATTTCTCCAAGTGAGTTTTCTGAGCGAGTTGGCTGTCTATTAAAAGGACTATGGGCAGTCGTTTGTGTTATTTTTCTCAGTGCAAGTTGTAAGGAGACCAAAAATGGTGAATTTCCCATTGATCACCAACTCACACGAGGAAACTCTCAATGTGGAAGAGCACCTTCAGCCAACAGGGTATTTCCATTGAAATGTGATGGCTGTACCTGGTCATAACAATAGAGGGCGATCAGTGATTATTATATTTTTTCCTGTATTACCGGTACTTTGCCATATTTATAGCCTTCAATAGTTTAGTGTTGTGCTTTGCATGATTACCACTTCTTCTAGTCGCTGTAATGTTCTGTGATGTCAATGTTATATGGGACTTGCACTGTTTTAATTGAGAACTTAGCCCTTCGGTGCTCATCTTGGAACTTCAGACATCATCTTTCTATCAACACAAATAGCGCAAGCTACAAATTATTCAAAATATCACCGATTTGCTGTGCCTTCTTTTGTGATCTTGATAATTTATGACGGAACAAAAATAGATAAGAATAAATCTATTTTTGGTCAGAATCACATCTGCAGTGTCCTTTCCATTTTGATACTTTCTGCTTTTATGCTTATATGTAGGTTTCTTTTGTACATCACGAGGGCTAGTGGTTTCTCTTTTATTTATATCAAGCACATGTCCTAATGGCCAATTCTGGCCTCGTTGTTCTTTCAGTCAGCTCGGGTGCACTCAATTTCCCCTAGTAACTGGGTAAAGTTCACCAGTATTGTGCCTGCCCTGCATCCGAGTGCCGTGGATCATGCAGCTGAACCTCATAACACGAAGCTTGGTCTTTTTAAGCACAGTACAAACACCTTTGTTAGTTTGGAATTGAGAGTTAAATGTCAAAGTTCCAGCGAAAATTTGACTGTCAAAGACAGTCTTCTTCTCCAGTAATCAAACCTTTCCAAGTTTCTGACTCTGCTTAAAAGACCAGACCTTCATCTTAGAAACACAAACCCTTGGCTTTTGATGTTTCAATGATACTCTTTATTGCAGAATGTTAGGCGTGATTGGTTGGGGTAGAACTCCTGTAGCATTAATAGGGCACGTGTCTCAACCTCTGAGTGGGAGTGCATTTGGCTTGGTCTCGGATCCTTTGCATGAGTACCATGAGAATGTTGTTTCCCGACTCATGGGTGTTGCAATCATGACCGCTGATGTTTTCTGGCTGGGTAACGGGTGTGTGTCATCTTACTGAAGTGAATTCAGTGCAGGAACCGATGAAAATGGGTTCTGTGGAAATTGAGTAGGAAATGGCGAAACCATGTTTGGTGTGAATGCATGTGAGTGTGAGTCTCATCCACACCTGTTTATAGCTCAAGAAGAGTGGCGACATTACCTGGACCTCTCCAACAATAGAGATGGTTCTGATACAACATGGTATGACGAGGCTGGCAGCATGTGTGCTGGCTCGATCGGCGCTACACCCGGCAATGACATGGTAGCGATTAGATAATCCTCGTTTGTTTGATGTGACTAATCTTATTCAGCATGAAAGAGAGGCATGCCATTTTCATTCCCATATCTAGATTAGCACATACTTAGTTAGGTTTTCCTATTTCAAGCGTTCCAACTCGCCTGTGAAAGGATGATTGAGTTATATGTTCATTCATGTGGTGAAAAACAGATCATCGTTGATAATGTAGTCACCACGAACATAAATGCCATAAAGGAATCGAACTTAACCTTTTTCATTTCATTATTATCTCAATCTTCATGTCTAAAAAACATCAGTTCCAGGTTCAATCCCCCCTCTAAATTGAATCCTGATACAATCATCGCCTTGAAATTACTTCTTTGTGATGGAAGATTTTTCATTACTTATGTTACTTCTTTGTCATATGTACTCCATAATATTTCTATGGTGACCTGAAGATTTCAGCTTGACAACATCTCACACCTTGGCTTTACCTAAAGGCATTGCTCCACTTGAGCGTTTTCTAGTGCAAGGTGGCTGTCTATGGCTGTATTCGACTCACTGTTCTCAACTGTACCAGGCCGAGAACACAAGAACGTGTTCTTGAGTCTCGAACGGATAAGTGAGATTCGGGAACAGGAGCACACGTTCCCGAACGGCTTCGGCTGTTCGACTTATTCCAGACACACCGTTCTCTGCACCATAACATATAAGAACACAGCCTATGGGCAACTTGACCAGGAAACTCTGGGTAGTCTCTTGTGCCATTGGTGGGCTCAGCGTAAGTCATAAAGGAAACCAAGGATGGTGCCAGTTGCCCATTGAGAGCAAACTTGCATGAGAAACCTCAAGTGGTGCAGCACCTAGGGGATGCCCAGTCTTAATAGTCCTGTGGTTGCTTGAGCTGTTCCCTCACAGTTTTGTGGAAAAAATATATTGTAGTGACTGTGAAAAGGTGGAAAATGTCACAGTGGTTGACGACATTGCCATTTCTTCACAAAGATCAAGAGGTGATAATGGCCTTCGTTATCTGTGCAATAATTTCGTTTAGCTTATTTGTTCCATTTCTGTGTTTCAGGGTCACCACATCGCAAATATTGTACCGGATGTCCCCTTGCCTGTCGACCGCATCAACTACCACGATATATTCTACTACCCATTTCACGATCTCATGGTGTGGGCCGTTTTGATGAAACGTCAAAAGATGGCACTGTTCATGTGGCAGCATGGGGAGGAAGCATTGTCTAAGGCACTGATAGCATGCAAACTGTATAAGGCAATGGCGCGGGAGGCTTCGGAAGATGACCTTGAGATTGAACTTTATGATGAACTCAAGGGATATGCAAAGTAAGTAGGCCCTATTATAAATCATTTAGAATAGACATCTGACGTCTGCTGTGCTCCTTATGTGTACCAAAGATTCTATATGATTCAAAGCTCCCCTTCCTGAGAACATCAGGGGTTCGTCACCAAGGGAGCAAGCGCTAAGAACCCCTGTTGTTCTCAGGATGATCCATTCAGGTGTCTGATGTTCTTTGACTTGCAGGGAATTCCAGCAATTCGCTATGGACCTGTTGGAGCACTGTTACAAACAGGATGATGACGTGACCCAGCAGCTTCTGACGTACGAGCTGAAATACTGGAGCGATCAGACGTGTCTGAGTCTTGCCGTTGCAGCCATGTGCCGCGAGTTCATTGCTCATCCGTGTTGCCAGATTCTGCTGACTGACATGTGGATGGGAGGTCTTAGAATGAGAAAGAGCACAAGTTTAAAGGTACCGTAACTGATGATGATAAATAACTCAGATGCTGCATGTTTCAAGTATATGATATGATGATATGATATGATATTGACTACAGTCAGCTGATTAGGGTAGGGTTAAGTTTGTGACTTGGCTCGAGGCTGAACTCGTGGCCGCAATGTACAGCCTCCTCACTGAGTGGCCTACCACATTAGATATAGATGTCGTTACTAGCATGTTCATATTATTTCCAGGTCATTCTTGGTATTCTTTTCCCTCCTACCATTTTGACATTGGAGTTCAAGACGAAAGAGGAATTACAGCTTATGCCTCAGACAGTCGAGGAACATATCTGGGAACTTGAGGATGCAGACAGCAGCGACTCTGAGGACAGTGTCTCAATTAGGTCTGCAAGATCAAGTGTGCCGCAAGAGGGGGGACAACAATCGGTAAGTTCATGTGAATCATAAGATCTTGACATTTGCAAGAAAAGCGTCTGGTGTTCCTCATCCCATTTCAGTGAAATTTTTTCAGAAAGTTATGAGCGCAACCCATATATTTTTGCAGGATCATCACCAACAGTCCCAGAACCATAACCACTCACTCTCTGGTATCCACTTTGATGCGAAGACGCCTCTACGAATTGAGGAACACCAAAATATGAAGTTCTCCGATTCTGGTTACTTCGGTGGCCTTGTGGTCACCCAGAAAAAAAGTCCTCTGCGCTTAGGGAAGAAGATTTATGAGTTCTATGCGGCACCAATCACCAAGTTTTGGCTTCACACTGTAAGTTATTTCTCAGTTCATCATCTTGTACTTTGGCTCTTCTCCCAAAACTTTTATTTCTACATGCGGATTGTAAAACTTGTTGAGTCTTACAGTTCTTGTTGGCTTTGTTTCAGCTTGCTTATGTAGTGTTCATGGTGCTGTTCAACTATGTTGTCCTGGTGAAGATGGAGAAATCACCGTCATGGCAGGAGATTTCCGTCATGGCCTATATCTTCACCATGGCACTGGAAAAGTTTAGAGAGGTAGGCAGAACTGTTGTGTCAAGTCTAACTCACTTTGCCAAACAAAAAGGACATAGACACCAGTGAAGTTCTGAAGTTTCCTATTCTGAGGTTTCCTACATGTATTTTCGTGTGCTTTTTCTGTACTCAGCAGTACATGTATCTAGGCCTAGGCCTGCAGGAACTTCGCTCATCTGTCTTAACTGTACAATGATGAAGAACTTGACAACACCCTATTTCAATCTCTTTCAGATTATTTCCTCAGAGCCTACCAAGCCAACCCAGAAGATACATGTATATTTTGAGGAAATATGGAATATTTTAGATACAATAGCCATAATATTTTTCGGAATCGGTGTTGGAGTGCGTCTGAATCCCGGTACACAGATTCACGGACGGGTCATATATTGTGTAGACATAATATTCTGGTATATTAGAATACTCGATATATTCAGCGTCAATAAGTATCTTGGGCCATATGTGATGATGGTGGGGAAAATGGTAAGTTAGTTCGTCATTTGAATAAAGTTTGTCCAGTTGATGTACATGTAAATGGGGAAATTTTCATTGAAACTTCTCTCCCCAAACTCGGCCTAAGATGTCGTCTGCTTGAGCAAGGAATCATCTTCAAGAGCTAAGTTTTCAATGAATGAAGTTGTTCATCTTCATTTCAGGTTGTGGACATGTTGACATTCATCATAATATTGCTTGTTGTGTTGATGAGTTTCGGCGTTGCACGCCAGTCAATCCTAAACCCGTATGAGGAACCATCATGGCGGCTCGCTCGAGACATATTCCTTATGCCGTACTTCATGTTGTATGGCGAAGTCTATGCTCCACTCATTGACCGTAAGTCACCAGCTTCACTCTCTAACGAATCTTGTTTCAGGTTGTTGACATGCTGACGTTTATTGTAATCTTACTAGTCGTACTCATGAGTTTTGGTGTGGCACGTCAGGCTATCCTAAACCCGTTCGAAGAACCCTCATGGCGGCTTGCTCGCGACATATTCTTGATGCCATACTTCATGCTTTATGGCGAAGTGTACGCTGATAAGATTGACCGTAAGTCAGTTTTCTACTGGCAAATTTTGATGTTGTACTTTGTGATGTGTATCATTATTCCAGTCACTTTCCCTTGTGTTAGTTCTTTAGTGTTCTCTCTTCCCCTGATGATTGTGTTATATTTCCCTAAAGCACCACAGTTTCCTTTGATCATGGCCTCTACCATGTTTCCTCTGCCCTTTGTGTGAACCACTTCAATGCTGGTTCCCAGTATACCAGGCCAGCCTGCCATGACGCAGAATGCCAAACGTTTACATCATGAGGTCGATTTTGAGTGAAATTGCATCATAACGTTGCAGTGGTAATGTTGCTGTACCAGGATTCAGCATTCAAGCAAACACGTTCAAAAAGCTCTGGCACTGAAATGGTTTAACTGCCAGTGGGATGAAATAAATGACAAAAAAAGGCAATTGCAGATGGGTGATATACATAGATTGCAAGTGGGTGATATAGGTTGCAGATGGGTGATATAATAGGTTGCAAATGGGTGATATAGGTTGCAAATGGGTGATATAGGTTGCAAATGGGTGATATAGGTTGCAATGGGTGATATAGGTTGCAATGGGTGATATAGATTGCAAATGGGTGATATGGATTGCAAATGGGTGATATGGAAGTCAAAATTCCCCTGGCTCTATGAGGCACTCTCAGTGTCTCTACTGCTAAACAGGTCATCTAGTATTCTCTTTCTTCTCGATTCCAGCTGATTGTGGTGAGAAGGATCAGCCTCCGTGTCACCCAGGACGATGGATCACGCCTGCGATTATGTCCATATACCTGCTGGTTGCTAACATCTTGCTCATCAATCTGCTCATTGCAGTATTCAAGTAAGTTCTTACTTTGAAAAAAGTCAGTCACATATTCCTGACAGTTCCAAAGAGAGGAATAAGGCAAGATAAGGGAGATATTCAGACCCTAAGCATTGCTGTGGTTGTCAGAGGAAAGTAGAATGTCTAACATTATCAAGAGGATAGTCCAGGTATGAGTTATCCTGGTACAAATTGCCCTGTTACCAAAAAATTGACCTTGTGGGTCAAAATGGCAAAAGCTTCCCCATTGTTTCCCAATATTTCTCCTCATATTTAAAAAAAAGTCAAATAATGTGTCTTGATTTTGGTCACTGAGACTTTTCCATTTCCTTTTCAGTAACACGTTTCACAGTGTGAACAGTATTTCACGTCAGGTGTGGAAGTTTCAGCGCTATCACTTAGTGATTGAGTATGAGCAGAAACCCCTGCTTCCACCTCCATTGATTGTGATAAGTCATATCGTACTTATTATACGCTACCTCAGGAGAAAGTGCNATCGTCGACGTTTTATACAATAAAACGTTCATGAAAAATCTTTTATTAATATTATTTCAATTAATTTGGGCGACATTAGTGTTTACTGCCGGAATAATTTCAAAATCTCACGGGGTATTTCCGAGAACGAGATCGACAGACTGACAACAAACATGGCGCGGAAAAATCCGAAGTGTGAGGAAGACTGACCAGAGAATTCGCCTCACTGCTGCAAGTAATAGTCAGATGGCGGCGTGTGAAGACAGAAAGTTGTTGTAGCACTAATGAGGACTTAGCAGTGTACCTCCTGAACGTCGTTGAACCCCGGCCAACACCATCCTTTGCATGTTTTGCGGATGACTCCGAGTCGTCTCCGTCGGCATCACTCACTGAGTGACACTGTCAATCATGTCACCATGGTCACTCTCCTCGCTACTGATTGGTCATAGTAAATTCCGTAGTATTATAATGAGATGGCTCGCTTGGAATTTCATTCATAAAATATAGTGCTGCCACCGTGCGGGAAATAGAGGAACTATCGATGTGCAGTTACTGCAGAGCCCGAGTACATCGCTTTAAGGCACAAGTCATTCTAGCCACATTCATGATTTACTTGTACCGGTAGATATTATGTAAGTATGATAATGAATTTCTGTTTCTCATTTCAGGGTGGAGAACATGTCCATGCGAGTTGACGATATGAATTCTCGGGGAAACGCACTGAAACTCTCGCTTCAGACTGTTGATTATCGACTCGCAAAACTTGAAGATATCCTCCTCCAGACTGCTGAATCACTCCAGAATATTCATCAGTTCATGGCTGACCAGTTAGCGCCTGATGTTTCCTCCACCAGCTTCTCTCAGGGGAGCAGCGAGGAGGCAGGAGACCCCAGCGCAAGTGTTGGTAGTCCAATGTCGGACTATCCTGAAGATTTGTCTCCTAATGCTGCGGAGTTGAGATCCCAAGGGTCGCCCGCTGTCGTACATTCCAAGAGACCAACAAGGGAAAGTCGCTTGAGACCGTTCACAGATTACCGCAAAATTCCCTACCTGCGACCGCCATTTAGTCGTAGCATGACTGTTCCTACAGTTCCCGAGGACTTTCATGCACGATTTTTGCTCAAGGATCGACCAAGTTATGTTGGTTATCCTCTGGCAGCACGCAGACAGCCTGGGAACTCCAAAGCTTCTCTGTTCTTCAGGCGGAAGGCAAAGGCAATTGGAAAATTGAAGGATCAAGTGGTAGATGATCGGAAGGCCATAGATCATCAGAAGGTGCAGCACACTGTCATGTCAGTGTCTTCACCATGCGGTGATGATTTGGTTTCTTCAGTACAAACACCGCCGATAATGAATAACGGTAATGGAGAGATTTCACTGAATAACGAGTCTGCCAGTGTGCAACCTGACCAGGAGAAAGGCGACAGCGTAAAACCCAAGACAACTCGTTCAAGAGCTTTCAAGCCGCCACTTGAACGGGTGCCGTGTGAGGAGAAGCGTGTATCGCTTACAACGCCACCACGAATATCAGAAGTAGAAGCAATAGACAGCATAACATCTCATTTGTTTACCCCTGTCGCTCCTATTCTGACCCTGAATACCTCTGAGTACACTAGCATCACTGATGAGATTGAAACTACGTGTTTGGCCGAAGGGAGTCCGCCGGGAAGTCCGACAACACCTCGACCACCCATTGACATGTTAGATCATGATCTACATCGTCGAAGTCTTGACGAAGAGCGTGACGTTGTACGTAAAGAACATTATCGGTTGAAACACGCAGAGGAGGCAGAACACCAGCAGTTGGAGGGGGTAATCCGTAAGCGCATGCGACAGATCTCTATGACTGAAAGTGACAGTATGAGTGATCTTGCCAAGATCGTTATGAACGAGCTTGATGTGGATATCTCTCCAAACGATGTCTGTGATACAGGTGGTGATAGTGATCATAGCCTCGATGTGAATTTGAGGCCCATGTTCTCTATTGATGATTCAGCATCATGTTGATGTCACATACCTTAGGTAATTTACTGTGTACTTTGTGTACATAAAGAACACATGAATTGCTTCATTGGAAGCAGTGTTCTAGCCAGAAATTTTTCCAAACAGGGTGGGATGACTGCATTTTCCTATGATTTTAAGGACCTGGATTTTCGAACAGGGTGGGAGTGCAATTCAAACAGGGTGATGTAATAGAAAATGCATTGCAAGGTACATTTTTAAACAGGGTTGTGAAAATTTTAACAAGGTGGTAAAAAAATGACCTCTGAATTTTGAACAGGGTGGTAGGCTACTGCCCTGTGAAACTGGCCTGGCTAGAACACTGTGGAAGTCCCATTTCTTGAAGGTAAAGACAAAACCAGCAAGCTGGCGAAGTTTGTTGGCATCTAAAATCTATTTGCTCTACCATATCCTCTCAGTATCCAAGCAAATAACTTGCACTGGCTCAGGATATATATCACTGTACATCTTTATCCATTGGAAATTTGTTGTAATTTGTATTCTGTATATAAACGAAGCCAGCGATAGAAGTTCCTCTCATATAATCTGCTGAACATCACACTGTACATGTACTACAGCAGGTGCGCTGTAGACCATCACCATTGTCCTATGATATTGTCTGTGCACACATTGGGGCGATTCTGTTGTGTTTAAAGACAGGGCTCCCGCGGATCCTTAAAAAGCATTAAAAGTCAGGAATTTTTGTTTTTTGGAATTAAGGCCTTAAAAAGCCTTAAATATTGAATTTTTTCACTCAGTGGCCTTAAAAAGGCCTTAAATTTGATGTAGCTTCAGTTTTGAATTTTCATTAAACCGATTCCCCTTCCTAACGACGTTTTTATTCATATCAGTTGAAAACCGCCCGGTCTTCAAAGTCGGGATCCCGCCCTCAGTGCTAACCTTTGTGTTCTTTAAACATTCTCCTGCGTTAATATTGGACAACCCACGTGAAAACTCCTGACAACTTGGCCTCAATTTTTTCCCGGATTGGCCTTAAAAAGCCTTAAAAAGGCCTTAATTTTGCTCACCAAAAAGCCGCAGGAACCNGTGTGTATGACCAAAAAATCTAGGTCAAGTTCGATTTTGGGTGCGATGCGATTCCTATTTTGGTAGATAGGGGGCGTTTTGTGAAAAACTTAAAAGGGCTATATTTTGATAATCGTTTGAGCTATTGTATTGAACCTTTGTATGTATTTACCTCTAGGTTGTAGTGACTTCCTGACGAAGTATTGGTGAAATCTAATTCTTGACTTTGCCACCAGGAGGCCAAAACCAAACTCACAAAATCTGCTATGTACGCTTTGGTCACAGATATTGTCAAAGATGGCTTGTATGGGACTCTGATATGGCTTATGCTCTCCACCTCTGTGCTAAAAAAGCCAAGCGGGCACAGTGCCTTTGGCACTATTTTCAATACTCCAGTGTATGATTCTGCAATATTAGAACCAATAGAGGCCTTGCAATGACGTCATCCTGTGGCCATGCTGGAGGGCACAGGGTGCAGAGGTGTGAGCCGGCCGTGACGTGACTTGCGTGAAGTGCACCACACCATGTTTGACGTAACATTATTGAGGCATGCACGGCTCATTTTGCTGCGCCTCTGCAGCATGTGCCCCCCAGATGGCGGCTTGTGACGTCATTTGCAAGGCCTCTATGGGAGACTTTACTGCCGTTAGAGACTGCCTGTTAGGGGTCCTAGAACGTCACAAAATTTGACATCAAAAACGTAAGCCATGGCGTCCACGTCATTATGGATGACATCGTGGCGTGCACTTCTTCCTTGTGACATCAAATTTCGTGACGTGCACTTCTTCCTTGTGACGTCAAATTTCGTGACGTACTAGGACTGCTAACTGGTGGCGGCCTCTAATGGCAGGAAAGTCTCCCATTGACTTGAACACGCATCACCACTGCCAGTTGTCATGATACACGTACTCTGAATACCGCTGCCTCCCACAAGATGGAGAGCGTAAAATACTGTTCATTTTCATACTCATAAAGTTACAAGGGGTTTGTGAATAAAGTCCCTATACATTATAAGACATGGCATTGGGCTTATTCATATGTCTGTATGCAATGTATGCTGCAACCTGCAGATTGCCAATGAATAGGAAATGTAATGATCTGATCATGTACTGTATACTCGGCCCGTACTCATTTTACTACCTCCAGACTTGCTAATATTTTTGCCACATCACAGCCACAACATTCCCTTTCTTGTCTGCTAAGTACTTCTGGGTTTTACATTTCTATGCTGATGATGAATGTGGAATGGTTGTGCAGGGCCGCTGGAGCTCAGTTCATACTCAAAATTGCTGTAACACAATCAATATTATTTGCATTTATTGCAGTTAGGTCAAACCTATTGCTGTTAATATATCTGTATCAGTTAAGTTATATTCAATTTCACCCATTTTAGAGGTGACTTTTATTCACTGCAAATATATTTCTTCATAATACATGTTAAACTTATGCATAATTACATGTATTACAAGTGTAATTTGTACATACCAACTGCATGTGTAAGTTATGTACATGTATGTAAGCTTATTATCAAAATCTTCTTGCATTTTATTTCAGTCTTCTATGTTTGTTGATATTTATGTAAATATACAACACTGAGTGTTAATGTTTTATCTTCAACAATTACAACTTGTGCAACGGACTCAAAATGCTGCATTGGAGATAGCGTAATTGATTGAACCATTGTCAGTCCCAAGTGGGTGACTCTGATCTCCTTGAGATGCGAGCAATTGCTCATGATATCAAGTGATCAATTGATACTGTTTTACAGGTACAAAGTAATGAATCAATGAATTCAGCAATCCATGCTGCTGTTAGATTCTGTAAATTATAAAGTGCTGAAGACTCTCTTGTTGAGTGCCACCACTGCCATTTTCCAGAAGTAAATTCTTGTGTGCCTGTACTGTTGTCTCGGTCGTAATCTGAGAGCCATTTGTCTATGGGCTGACTGATGTAAAGGTTCCAACCACTGACAAAGGATTGAACTGCCGACCTCAACATTCTCATTCTTAGGTAATCAGGGTTTTTTTTAGTTCTCACTCCCTCCGTCACCCGCCCGTGAAATACGATGACGGAGGGAGCAATCATTGAGAATCCCTGATTGCCTCTGGATGCAACATCCTTGGCCTTCACAGACCAAGACTTCTGACTACAGGCATTCTTCACTGTGATACACGTCTGGAGGTGCTGTTAAAAATATACCGGTACTTGAATGAAGTTCATTGCTTATAATTATCAAATATGATACTAAAGACAATTCCATCACTACCGTATATATTTTCTTTGTGTATAAAAATTTTTATTTTTGTTGTTTGATTTTTAACTTGGGCTATTTGAATTTATTAGGATTTTCCGTGGGTTAAGGCAAGGCAAGGAAGAAATGAAGTGTGCATGTTTTGGTTGTATTCAGCACTCAAATTCATTATGTACCTTTCCACTCATGCTTGTTTCTAACTGGAACAAGTGTTCAACAGAAAGGTTGCTCTGTCTTGCTTTAACTTGGCATTAACCCCGTGGTGGTAAAACATGGGCCGTATTTTAGAACGTTCCTTAACATTAAGGTCAACCTAAGTCTATTGTAAAAACATCAAGAACAATAGATTTAAGGTGGACCTTAATGTTCAGGAACGTTCTAAAATACGGCCCACAGTAGTTGTTGCTAAATCAACTGAGTTTCTCAAAATGTCCCGTTCTTAAGATATAATAAATGTGATCTCTCTCGTACTTATCAATTCAATTATACTAATGCATTCTTTATATTTTTTGCATGCACTGCCATTTTGTACATTATTCCTGGTTATTTCTTGTCTCGTGTTTGATATGAAGACTATAAATATGTAAACTATGTAAATGTGTGCGTGTGTTCAGCAGGGGGATACAAAATATGAAATACCATAAATAAAAATGATCATACATTAACCTCCCTCTCTGTTGTTCATTTACGAGGAACCTGCAGAACTAATGCTATTGGGAGGCTCTGTGAGCGTTGTACCTTTTTGATGTCTCAGTCCGTGTTGCACTGCATCGAGGACATCGTGACACAATGAAATTTGCATTGCTTTTGCTCTGTTTTTGATGTCTTCGGTACAACCACTGACAGCCCTGACCTGTCAGGATAAAGTTATGCAGATTCCAAATTAGACTGCCATCAACTACTGAACAGTTCTGTTCTTTTCAATAAGAAATTTACATGGGTGCAAACTTGAAGGGTTTCCAATAGGTTTCTATGGCAACAGCACTAGCCTGAAAGCTCCCCATTTTAATATCAGGACAGGTAGCACGACTGATCAGGAGAGGCTTAATTGGGGCAGAGAGTAGGTGAGAGTAGGTGTCAGCAAAAGAAGTAATTCAGCTCCCTACACCAGTTGTTTGGGAAATCATGGTGGCCAACATGTCATACCACAGGCATGTGGTATTTTCACCAGTAATATCAGGATGGCCAGAAACATGTAAACACGACTCCAAATGCTTTCTGGATACATGTATGGGTTGCTCACTCTTCATGACCAACTTACATGTACCGGTATGCAATGAACAAGCACCAAAATTATTTGATAATTTTTATTAGCCCGCTTGGCCGCAAGGCCCAGCAGGGCTTATGCTGTGGTTGGGGTCATTGAGTGGTGGTCTGTCGTGCGTCAGTACGTACGTACGTACGTACGTACGTACGTCCGTAAACTTTGGTTTGTTAGCGCTCTAGCTCCTTTATTTTTTGACGAATCTTTTTGGCCTTTGGTGGGTGTATATATGGGCCTAAGATCTAGGTCGAGTTCGATTTTGAGCACGGTTGGATTCCTATTTTGGCCTCCAGGGGGCGTTTTGTGCATCCGTAAACTTTGGTTTGTTAGCGCTCTAGCACGTTTATTTTTTGACGAATCTTTTTCGCCTTTGGTGGGTGTATATATGGGCCTAAGATCTAGGTCGAGTTCGATTTTGAGCACGGTTGGATTCCTATTTTGGCCTCCAGGGGGCGTTTTGTGAAAAATTACAAAGGGCTATNAAGGATACATAACACTATACCAGGGCCCTCGGAGTTTAGGAGAGAGTTACGTGGCGGCCCGAGAGGGGGGAGCACGAGAAAATTTTGAAAATTGTAGGATAAAACATCCAATTTCCCGGCATCTGCCATGTCTGCGATAAAAAATTGGCGGCCATTACAAGGAAGTCACTTGGCACGAATACCGACGGAAACTGCCGATCGATTGGCCGAGTGTGTGACGTCAGAGGCTGTGCCAAATATGGTCACCGTTACACTACTATTCCATTCATCACTGTTCGTGACTGGAGTTGATTGACCAATCAGGAAGAAGGGCGCGAATATGGCGGGAAGAGACGTGAATACATAATGTGGAATGCGCATAAATTATTGATTTTCGTTTTGAAGTAGACTGCGGCCAGCGTGGCTGTCGGATTGAGAGCGCACGTGTCCCCGCGTTCATGGCGATTTCGTCAGTTAGTGGGCGATTCGGAGGATGACTTTGGGGCTGGTGATAGGATAGGATGAGAAAGGGGCACTAATGGTAAAGAGGATGTTGATTATAAGGCTTTTATTCATCATTTATTTCACTTATAAAATCACCTGGCGGACGATTTTTTTGACTTGGCGGCAGATTTTATGGCTTGGCGGAAAGCACATTTACACACGTTTCAATTGGCGGTGCGCCAAGTCGTTAACGTAGGTTCGAAGGCCCTGTATACCCCAGTTTTTAATTTGACCTAATTTTCAAGGTCACAGAGGTCAAAGTTACGAAATTGGCACTTCTTGTAATGGTTTCAGCTATTCCTTTGAAACTTTGCACATATCTACCTCTAGGCTATAGCAACTCACACACAAAATTTTGGCGAAATCTGGTTCTTGACTTTGCCACTAGGGGGCCAAAACTAAAAACGGATCTTCATCAACTTGTTACCCAATGATACTTTTATATGGCAATTTGGCATGTTTGTACTTACGATATGGCTTAAGTGAGATTGCTGATGATTCGTACAACTATGCTGTGAAGCCAAGCGGGCACAGTGCCATTGGCACTATTTTTCCAATTCAGGAGACCTTTACAAACATATCAAACTTGATCGCTGCAAGTCAGCCTCAGATAAGAGACTTTTACTGGTGTGATGTTTTCCAAATTGTCTTTTCATTACCAACAGTCTTGAAAACAAGCTTCTTATAACATGTATAAGAGCAGTATTGTTTCAGCATCACGGCCTTCAACAAATGCAGGTCATCCCACCAGTGTTAGAAGAATTCTCAACAAAATTGTCATCATCAGGTCTATTTTCTCTCTACTACATCAAATCTTTGTGTTTTCTCATTCCAGTGCCAATTTCCTCTTTCCCACTTCTTCTTAATTTTCTCCTCTGTTGTAACAATGGGAGAAATGACCTTAACCTTTTTAGATTTGGAAAATAATCTTGGAGGATGAGGTCTTTCAATGACTGGTTCACCTTTGATGTTCATATAAGGTACAGCCTTCAGGGGTTCATAGTCTTTTGACAGATAGGGTCTCAAATCAATGCCTCTGTCCACCGGAGTGTGTTTGAACATTTTGATAAGGATCCTCAGTGCTTCATCATTAAATCCTACAACTGTGTCCCCATCAATAGAATCAAAGAGTTGCATCTCGGGAGTACTCCACAGAATGTTCCTGAGAGGATTGCAGTCATTGTTCTTCCATAGCAACATGGTGTTCAGTTGATAAGCAAAGAAAGTAATTTTCCTCCCATTGGTGACAACGGTTTGTGTTGTAAATGGGTATGTTACATCATTCATCCAATCGAAACCTGTAAGAATAAAGTATGAGAACTGGTGTACCCCAAAACATCAGAAACATATGCCGATGGATACAGGCAGAGCTTGACTCTCATTCAGCATGACGAAGTTTGCTGTATCAGTGGAAAGTAAGTTTTTCATGAAGGGATGTCATCACAGTTGTCACAGTATTTTAACTCGGAATCAAGCCTTACCTTGGTTATATGCTTGAGCCACAGTCCATCCAAATGATGCCAAGAGGCCCATACTTGTCACATAGTCATTGTCTATATCTTGTCCATGCTCTAACCTCTTATCAGCAACCTCTTTGCAAGAGTGGAAAGATATATGACCGAACTCGCAAGGACTTCCATCCCAGAACTGATTCTTAGTTTTGTAACCTGAAAAAGGGAATGCTTTCTTTACAAAATATTCATTCCCACTCTCCCAAGAAGTTACACGTACTCCCAATGGCCATGAAGAATGTAAATCATAAGAGCTGGCTTAAGTCATTGTCAAATTGAACTGTGCAACAGAATAGATTAATGTTTGACACATTGTTTGTTGAATCCACACCTGCAACAACACTTGGTTTTATCTTCCTATAAGGCACTGCTGCTGCCAGTGGATGATACTTGTAATCTTGGACTTCAGCTGACACACACAGGTTGTCATCTCTTGGGAGAAACTGAAATTGAATGAAGTGAGAAACATTTGAAATACAGCTTGGAATTTATTCCTCATTCAGATTATGATTTGGTCAGGTCTTTTTTATGTACCGGTAACTCAGTGTCATCATCTTGGAAGCTTACCTCAGGTAAAGGTTGTTCAGTGCGCAACATCAATTCTGCAACATGTTGCAACTGACACCCCATACGTTTGTACTTGTCAACTCCTGGCCTCGTCTTTTTTGAATCATCAGTATCGGGATCTTCCTCAAATAACTTTGACCAGAAACACTCAATTCTTGCATCCCTATCAAGCTGTGACCGCAGCAAATGTTCATTTTTCCCAGCTAGCACTGCAAACAATATATTCACAATGGAGGGTATAATTCCCTTGCTGTGCTTACATTCCTGTACATGACTCTCCTTGCCCTGAACATCAGGTTTTATCTGTGCATGGTATTCCCTCACTATCGCATCAAGAACACAAGACTTCAGTATCTTGAATTCCTCATCCACTGGGATGCCATCATACACTGGGGGCAAGCCTTCAATGACTGCTGTTTTTGTAACACTTTCGTGCAACCGGAGGATTTTGGGAGTGCAATGGTTAGTCTTGAACATAGAATAGATTTTCTCATGATCGGTCAGGGCATCTAATTTTTCATGGAGTATTCTTAGGTCCTGAAATTTCGTTGCTGCAAGGTAAAATTCCCAGGCATCTTTATCTTCCATTTCACCCCATTTTCCAGGAGGCCAGCGAGGTTTGATAGGGGGGTACTCGGGCTCTAAAGAGTATTCTGACTGTTCTTGAGTTACAAGGCTTGAACAACACCGGATATGATTGTTCTTGGGTATCACAGGTCGGTAGAATTTGATGGGAATTCTTTTTGGGAGAAGCCACCGAAGCATGTTCATGGCCGCTGCCATCTTGAATCGAAGCACTCTCCAACGCAGAGGTCAGACAGTGTCGCCATACGAGTGGAGCAAACCGCAACGGCGGGGCGTGCTTCTCTGGGCGAGCGAGGTGAACCCGTCTGACCTCTGCATAGGAGACTGTCACGAAGTACGCCACGTCACATGACATTGATCTTGGTCAAAATGGCAGACGTACCTCCGCCGGTGATGCCAGTTGCAGACGCTCGAATTTCAGAACAAAATAGGTATATTTCTTGATCATGAAACAGAATGATGCGTAATTTGGCTTTCACATATGATAGAGGAGGGAAAAAGACTGTATTAATAATAATAATAATAATTTATTCTGCACATAATGTACAATAAGTACTTTGGCAATAATACATGCAAGACAATTAACATGACAAAATATATGAGGCTAGAAGATCTACCGGTATCACTGGTAACAAGACATTTAAGGAGTATTGAAGACATTTAAGGAGTATTTAAGACATTTATGGAGTATTGACACTGCATGTCATTGTACCAATTGCGAAATATTTCTGAATAGCCTTGGACTTTGGTGGGCAGGCCATATACATGGTGTAACGTAACTGTAGGCTCGCTGGGCTACGCCTGCCTAGGGCAGAGGCCTAAAAAAGTAAAATGTAGTAGGGGCCTACCATCCATTATACATGTATACCGGTAGCAGGCCTAAACCTATCCTAGGTGAGGCAGCGGCATGAATGTCAGGAGGGCCCTATGATGATGACAAGACAAAGCAGCCTATGTCACGTAGTTACGGTAACCATATCGCCCAGGCAGATAGCTTCTTTTGCGATGTGATATCTGACGGCTATTGCCTGTATTCACGCTATGTAAAAGTCAGTTTGTAAAAGCAAAAGCGCAGCTTCAGAGTCCCAGTTATTGAGACTAGATGTCATCTCGTGTTCGTCGGGGGTTGGGATCGTGGGGTAGTCGTAGAGATAACAAGTGAGGTACCAAATCATCATCTTATAGGTTTTATTCGTAGTTACATCCAGTTAACCACCTCCATTGGAACCTTCGTTGCCTCGTGGTCCCCCTCTCTCTCAACATCCGGGGCTTCCCTACAGGGGTTACACACGGGCGCCCTTAAAGGGGCGGCTGCCTATTCCTATACTACAGTCACGACATTTGTTTACAGCTATCTCATGATCTGAGTGAATTATTCCATTCTTTCATTCAATCTAGATACTCCAAGCTCCGAGAATGTTTTGAAAAGAAATATCGTACTTCTCCAGACTTTTACGCTCGGGCTCCAGGAAGAGTGAATCTTATTGGTATGGGTATTTAGATGGCGTATCATGATATATTATAAGCACTCAGGCAAATCTTGGAGGAATTATACTGAATTCCTCCAAGGGCAAATTCAGAAGATATCAACCAAATTCTCTCAACAGGCCCAGGCCCAGTCATATTCATGGCCTTGATTTATTTTTTATTTGACAGTGGAGTCAAGGCATGATGCAGAATCATCATGATCATGCACCTGATACAGTGTTCAAAGGTCAGAAACAAATGTTTAAGTCATCAGTGCCAAACATGAGGGGACTGACCTGAAATTATTTCAGTATATTTACTGGTGTTCTTTTTCAGGTGAACACATTGACTACTGTGGTTATGGAGTTCTACCGATGGCTCTCGAACAAGATATTGTCATTGCAGTATCAGCTAATGATAATGGTGTTATACACCTGTCAAATACTGATGACAAATTTGAGTAAGTTCATGAATTATCCCAAATGATTTAATCATCCAAACAGTTATCAGAACTATGCATCTCCTCCTCACTGACTTGTGACTAATATTTTGTGGAACAGCTCAGCTTTCACTCTTATCTCATTAATTGGCCTCTCTTCTTTTCAGAGATTTTACCTGCCATGTTGACAACTTTGAAATTGACAAATCCAGGCCACTCTGGTACCATTACTTTTTATGCGGCTTAAAGGGTATCATTGTACATTTCAAAATGGAATCAGTGAAGGGAATGAATCTGCTCCTTGATGGTACAGTTCCAAGAAGTGCTGGTCTTTCAAGTTCAAGTGCTGTTGTTTGTGCTTCAAGCCTTGCTACTTTACATGCTAATGTCAAGCAATTGACAAAGGTAACAGTTCTTGCTGTTAATGAACCAGTGGGGTTTTGCTGATACACATTTCTAATAAGGTCAGGTCATGCTGAGGATGACACTATTCCAAGTGATCATAAGATTACATTTTAGAACCTAATTGACACATGCATTGTGAATGAAGTGTTCTTTAGTCAATTTCATCTCTGAGGTCTGATGAAAATTGAGTAAGCTTTATATACAGCAAAATACTATTTTGTAGTCCTTTGTGTTTTTTTCAGCTTGAAATAGCAGAAGTCTGTGCTAATTGTGAACAGTACATAGGGACAATAGGAGGTGGAATGGACCAAGCTATCTCATTCCTAGGTCAGCCTGGAACAGTGAGTAATAAAGAAATGAATGTAAACTCCACCACATACGATATATATTGTGTGTTTTGCAATAGACAGTGTTTCTGGTGAATTGAATGATGTCCTTGCCAAACTGCATAGAAGTATCCAGTTAGTTTTTTTCGCCTAGACATTCAATAGTTTGAGTGCTTTTGTCATGAATGCTGCATAAGATATTCCAGTGCACTGACCCTACTGCTTTTAATTTTATTCATCAGCTTCCAATACAAATGTTGCGTATCTGAAATTTGCAGGAATTTAACTGATTACTTATTGCTTGCAGTATATGTATGTGATTTTTTTGGCAGGCCAAGTACATAGAGTTTAACCCTTTGAAAGCTACAGATGTAGAGCTCCCCGATGGTGTTGTGTTTGTCGTAAGCAACAGTTGTGTGGAACTCAACAAGGCTGCAACATCTGATTTCAACACCAGAGTTGTAGAATGCAGACTTGCAGCACAGGTAGTTATATTTATAACTGTCTTATCACTGGGTCTTCATTCCTGCATACATCTTTGGTTACAAAGCCACAGTGGTGTCATGACTCGTGCCCCTCAGTTGGAAGGTTAATGCCATCAGAATGAATTTGAGTTAGGAGTTACTGGTAGTTAAGGTGGCAGAGCTTGCACCACTGCTAGACAAGCTGGTAACAGGTTTTCTTCTGGGTTTTATTTTCCCCTCGTAATTTTTGGGGTCTGGTAAAAGGACAGAAGACAGAAGTTATGACATAGAGAGCCAAAGATAGATCTAAACTTGGAAGCTTTTTAGGTTTCTTAACTTACAAAAATTTACCTCTTTTGAAGATCATTGCCAAGAAGAAAGGATTGGTGTGGAAAGATTTTAAGAAACTTGGTGCCCTACAGAATGCACTTGGTGTAACACTTGATGATATGCTGGAAGAGGTGAAGATGAATCTCCACTGTGAGGCATACACCAAAGATGAAGTGTGCAAAGAACTTGGTGTAACTGCTGATGAGCTTGCTGGTACTAGCCTAAGTGAAAACACACTACATGGTAAGCACATATTTTTGAGATTTCCTTCGGTTTCCTAGGTTTTACATGTGCTTTTAGAACCAACACATTTTGGGGAATTGATGGCTTCAGGTTGTGGCCTTTGGAAGTGTCACGGGCAATCAAGCAGTTTCTGAGTTCTTTCTGCACTAGTTGACGCTGAGTGGATTTCAACTTCACTGCCTGTCATGCGTGCCTACATTTCTCCTTCCAGTACAATCCTTTAAGTTATTCCAACGTGCCACGCATGTCTACAGCGAAGCCAATAGAGTATTGAAATTCAAGCAAATTTGTGCCACAAAACCTGAAGATGCAACTATCGTGCTTGGGAACCTCATGAACGAGAGTCATGCAAGTTGTAGAGATATGTATGAATGCAGCTGCTCTGATTTAGACATTCTTGTGAATGTATGCAAGTAAGTTGATAACAATTTGTTAGAACTCCACTCTAAAACTTTCTTCGTAAGAAACACGAGTTTGAAATGCTGTCAGTCAGTGTGGATGAGGCAGCAACATAACCTTTTCCCTCAATGCACTCCTTTACCGTACATGAACTCAAACTGGTACAAAGTGCTGTACATTCAAATACATCTCCTCCTCTGACCTGCTGTTTCCTTCTACAGGGAAGCTGGTGCCCTCGGTTCCCGTTTGACTGGTGCTGGTTGGGGAGGTTGTGCTGTTTCCATGGTGCCAAAGGACAAAGTGGAACATTTCATTGCCAGTGTTAAAGAGAAATATTACAGTAGAGACGCCAGTATGACAGCTAGAGTTGATGCAGCTCTTTTTGCCACACAGCCTGGTGGTGGGGCAGCAGTTTTTGAAAACTAGTAGACTTATTAACACTCCACAAGTATGGTGGCAACGTCCTGATCATTCCAGAGATGAATGCATTGTAATCCATGTACTGGTAGTTAAAATGCATTCATATACGTATGTACTTACATGCCTGCTAATATTGGCTACACCTGTCCTTTAAACACAGCCCATTGAGTCCTGTTACAACAGCCTGGGTTGTAGGTGTGGGAAATTTCAAGAAGCAGTTATTATTCACGTTTCCTTAGTCTGAATATTAGGCTGAACTATGTTTGAAGGGTTACTTTTTCTTAATCTAGCAGATGACAGTCAATTACATTGAAGGCCTCTACATTGATTTCTCCCTCCTCCAGGTGGCAGTAAAGGTAGCTGATATAATAACGGCAAGCAAATCGGCAAACATTCTTCCTTTTATTCGAAGACGGTAATTTATTATACAATTTTTACCCGGTACATGTATGTACTGATCTATGCAGTAAGATATACACAAGTTTTCCTTCATTTCTTGGACATGACAACAAACAGTTGTCAGGTCAATAAAAGGAAGTCACAAGCAAATCAAGGTTGCTATGTCTTTTTTTGTGTCTGATAGTCCATGATCACTGGTTGGATAGATGGCTATAGTACGTTTAGGTCATCTGGAGCTCGATGGGCGTATGTCAATCAAACCCTTAGTAACTAGACCACAATGAACTTAGGGTTTACTCTAAACGGTTCAACGCACATTGTTTTCTAACCAGCTGAAGCTTGGTTTGAAATTGAACATACAACTAAACATTGATTTGAAATTGAACACAGGCACAGGCATGGGATTGGCTGGAAGTGTCCTGTCAATAAAACGCATGTCAATAGCCAGACTTCACCAACAATACCAAGGTCTGCCTGACAACCGAAGGTCCGCCCATCGAGCTCCAGATGACTCAAACGTACTATAGAACAAAAGCAATAACTTTCCAACCAGCACTGATTACCCAGTGTGTTTCGTATAACTAACATTATAATAAAGTAGAAGATAAGTGCACAAGTGGAGAAAGAAGCTTAGAAATCTTCAAAGGTTCTGAAAGTCCATGAATCAACAGATGGTCAGAAACTTGGCTCACCTGCTACCACTTGCAACTTGAACTATTGAGTTTATCTTTCTTTGCTTGCATTACTTTCTCTCTTTGACATCCCAGTGTTTTCTGTCCTTTGGTCTTGACGATTACCTATCAGTCACTTTCAGGAGAGCTGTAATCATCATGAATATTGATGTCTCCAGAGTGTAGAGCAGATGAGGTGCTTCTTTCCTAAAACGGGGAAAAACAAATTGAGACACAGTGCTAATATAGCTTAGGAAGTGTTGCAGCTTTTTCCAGAAGCTAGTCCTCCTTGATTGAAACATACGCAGACACTTTTCTCACCGGCCATAGTCAAGTGCACTGTTATCATGCTTACTCTTATCCCCAAGATTTTCTCACTCATGATCTTCAGCTCAATTGGATTTCTGGTAAACATTATCTCCTTTTTAAGGTTGTCGATTTCTCGGTTTGTTTCCATCTTCTTCCTCTCAATCCTCAGAAGCTCCTGGTTGGTGTTTTCACAGATTCTGAAAGGAAAAGTGAAAAAAATTTCACTTTCACTTGAAATGAAAGGAACGGTCATCAAATGCATGGCGAAAGCCGAGTCATGACCCAATCCACAATTCATGCACTTCAGGGCATATAATTGAGAAGCCCCCTTCTTCAATTCAATTAACTTGAGTATTTGTACATGTACCGGTATTAGATTTTTCCATCGGGGCTTATTGGCACTGGTCAGTACGGAAGAGGCCATCTCAAGCTACTGATGTTCCTCACTTGGATGGGGTTTTTTACTTGCCCTTGCAGAGGCATAAGGTACAAGGCACCACCATGTCCCATGCGACGGACTGAACAGCCAGGGATGATTAATCCCATATGGCCCGGGATTCGAACCCACGATCTGCCACTTAAGTAAAGTGAGTATTGCACATGTTTATCTTGGTTGTTTCAACGTTCAAAAGCAGATATCCGTCTTCGTCCCACTGATAGGAAATTTTTCACTTCTTTCATTTGAATGTTAGCTACCTCTGGTATTCCTTTGCCAAGGTCTGTGACATGGTTATTCTGTTGTTGATGACATCACGGTAAGTTGGAGCCTCCTCTGTAGAAATGGTTAAGGATATAATGACAACAAAACCATGTTGTTCTCGAGATACTTCCAAAGTATGGAATTTGAAGCGATTACCCGAGGGGTGATGATTTCCTGTGGTTGGGATGCTGGAGTGATACGACAACCATGAAGTGACATCCCTTGCTACTGTCACCTCACTTCTGAGTGTAGAACACACGGACCTCTCTCCAAAGAGTATTGACCACCACACAAAAAGGATATGGAAGTGAAACAACTTCAGTTCTCTTGACTTTAAGCTCTGGTCTGTTCTTATCTTGGAGCTGTCTCCGGTGCAAGTAGTGGGCAATCAGTGGACTTCTACCAAGTGTGTCGAACAACACACGCTCAAGTTTTGGTCCAGGCCCAATTTGATGAGACTGCAAGCAAAGAAATAATGACAACTTACAAAAGATTTGTAATATGATGAAAAGTGGAGAAAAATTTCAGGAAATAATCCTACTTAACGACAGTGTAATATCACTGCAACTACTCTGATTTCCACGATATTACAATTTACATGTCAACCTGAGTGTTTGCTTTGTATTGCCTCCGGGCTCGCAGAGATCAAACCAATTTACCTCTTTTCCGGATCTTCTTGGTGTGCCACACTGTGCTAATCTTGATACGTTTAATGGTTGCAGAGCCTGCGATGGCAGTGCTGCTGGGCCTGATACAGCCACTGGACGGCTAGCTCCCTGCTCTGCTGTGTTCTGACGAGAGTTTGAAACTCCTGGACCAGAATCTCCCAGTTTGTGCACCATTTTCTCGAAGGATTCGATATCCAAATCTATTTTGACTGAAAACGAAAAGCATTTTGTTTTGATATTCGATTTTTCCGTCAGTTCTTAACCCATAGCATTATTGGCCCTGGTAAGTACGGAAGAGGCCATCTCAAGTTACTCATGTTCCTCACTTGGATGGGGTCTTTTACTTGCCCTTGCAAAGGTACAAGGCACCACAGCTTACTGTCACATGCGATGGACAGAAGACTCAGGGATGATTAGGGTAATCCCATATGGCCCGGGATTCGAACCCGGGACCTGCCGCTTGTTAAGCGGACATGATAACCTCAAGTCTCTCAAGGTTCAAAGGTATCGAAAAGCAATTAACATGGTGTCTCAAAAAATGTTTCCCTCGGGCTCCTCATATCAACTGACATAAGTGAGGGTAAAGTACTATTTTCTTGGCACACTCAAATGATTAAGTGGAGCCAGTCTCTAAGGATATGAAAAACATTCTTTGGCAGGAAAATAACTGGTAAATGAATGTCATAAATACATGTATATCAAACTTGACAACAAGGAATGAGATGTCCATTTTATCGCCATGTTGACATTAAAGGCGGATGTGTTAAGTTATTTGAGATCCAAATCCTCACCCCCATCCTGGCTAAGAGCAGCAGCTGATGCCATGTTCGAGACATTCTTCGAGTCATCGCCAGGTCTCGACGACTTTCTTGTCAACCGTTTGATGTTCCACAGTTTGTAAAGTTGCGGTGGAGGTCTCACTCCTGATATCCATTGAGAAGTTGTGTTGAGTAACTTTGCCTTGAATTCATCGTCGAACTGCTTGTGAGACTCAGAGAATGCATCATAATATGCAATGAAAATAGCTTGTGCAAGGCAGTTATCATATGCCTGGAAGATATTAAAAAGTTGATTAAGATCTCATAGAAAACAGCTTGTGTATGAGCAATGGACAGAGATTCTCGGTTCAAAAAATTTTGGGCTTCTCCATCTGAACAAGCCAAACCAAAACCACCTTTTTCTGCATATTTTCTGCTTATTTTCTGAGATAGGCTTCAGAACTAACATCAGAAGAACGATTCTGCGTCTTATGTTACCTGTTGTATTGATTACAGCTGAGAAACCAATACAATACCTGGAAAAATTTATCTTTGATTTCTGGATTGATGCTGTTGAAGAGAGCAGCAAAACTGTCAGCAATTCTGTCGAAAAGGAGTGTCTGTTCTTTCTTTCTGTCAGTCTGCAAAGAGGACAGGCACCATGTTACTGCAAGAAAGATGTCATGAAGGCATCATCTGAGTATCATCAGTCCGCGACGGAGTGCCACTCCAAAATCTACCTTACAAATGGGCGAATGGGACTGGGGTATGAGATAACTTTTACGCATCAGGGGACTGGTGAATTCCATACCTCATAATTGTCAAGAAAAAACCACCAGAAGAAATCTTGCATGATGGCAACAGAAGCTTCAGAAAGGAAAATCTTCTGCCAGAACTTCTTGAACCCAGGCTGCAATGAGACAATTTCTATCTAGGAATCGATTCTATGAGTTTATTGACACAACTTTCCCACATGGGATATCTTCATGAACACAAAACATGCAAAAGCACAATGGCTTTATAAAATCACAATTGACAATTTTCAATGCTGAGGATGCAGTTTGTTCTCTTTTAATAGAATACCTACATTGAAATCTTGAGCCTTGGTAACCCTATGAAGAATCTGTGGGCTCTCCAATTGACTTGGCAACTCAGTCAGCTCTCCCTTCCTGAAGCCAGGAAATGTACAGTACTCCAGGCTCCTCTTCCTCATTTCTGCGACCGACTCTGAGAATGTTTTTTTCTTCACTGCTTTACTTCCATGGGATCTTGAAGTGTCAGATTCATCCACAGCTATAATGTGAAAAAATGAGTATTCTGTCAATTTTATGGAGCCAGCAGCTTCACATAAGTAGAGCTTTCTGTGAGGCAAAATGAAACAATCCATTTTTGTCATACATGTAATTACTTACATTTCCTTGGTGACTGCAACCATTTCTGCAATTCACTTGTTGTTTCCTGATGCTCATTTGTCACTAATTTATCAGCATATGACTTTAAAACCTCCTCAAGTCTTGACAGCTTTTCCTCCAGGTCATCCAGTGGACTCAAGTCCAATGCTAAATTAGAGTAAAGGAATAAGAACAACATCTTGATTTAACATCAAGGTACCGGTAATATCATCCAGTTATAAGCACCGGTAATAGTGTTACTTCAAAAGGATACGTGCAGCTTCCTTGATAAGGTTGACAATATCGTCTTTGGACCCAAATCCCAAAGCATTATCTTCTATACCCAAGGGTCCTTCTGACGTCATTCTATAAGGCCATTCTTCCTGAAAAATGTTGTAAATACAAATGATTCACAAATAAATGACAGTAGCAAAAGACTTCATAAAAAGTTGCATTTGATGGACTTGTGCTTTTGCTTTAGATCCATCAGTTATTTACTGTTCTGTGCCTGACAAGAGTCACATTTTTGACAGATGGTCAAAATTGTTGCTGATTATGAATTTACCAATTTCTCCATCCTACAATAATCCTCATAACTCTTGATGGGGGCATCTTTATCAATTTCCGTTTCTGCTTGTTTTTTGCCTTTCCCCTCGACCTTGTTCATGAGTGCTGCAAGCCTTTCCTTTGGATCCATCCCTCCAATGTCCTCTGTGTACACTACCAGTACTGTGACATAGCTATTTGATATTTGAACAGAAGAAGACAGTTCATGCAAGTTGTGATAAAAAAATTGATTGAAGCACTAAAATCTAGGCCTAAATCATGACATGATGACAGCTGACACGTGTAATGAATTCTGTAGCTACGCCTTTGGTCTACGTACGGGCTGCCTATAGATACGGTAGGCCTACGACCTCGCAGCAGCAGTAATGCAGGGTTCATTGGCACACGGATTTTGTCCGACTCAGGACCGTAGAAAATCGATCATATTGACTTTTGCGTTGTCGTATCCGCAAATAGGGGCAAACGGACTGAAAACGCACCGGATTCGTGCGCCAATGAACCTTGCTTAAGAGTACCGGTAGGCCCTACGGAAATTTTCATTGTAGGCCTATCACACCTAGGTAGGCATGGTAGGTGCGCACGGCCACGGGAGACATGCAGGGTCTCATACAATGGAATGGGGGATTTCTCCCCTGCATGATGGATTTATTATTTGAGATGGATTTGAATTGATTTGATTACCAGATTACGGTAGGCGGCTAAAGTTTAGAATCCCCCGTCGGAAGTGACGTTACTCCATGGCACACAATGGAAATCCTATTGTACAATGCGGCTTATTCCGTCAATCGATGACCTTTTTTTGGGCACTGACAGGGGATTCTACACTCGTTCCCGGTAGGCCTAGGCCCCTAGGCCTAGCACCATGGCATGAGCACTGCTTCTAGGCCTAGGGCCTACCGGTATGGTAGCCTATCTCATGTAGCCTATCTCTCCGGGCTTCTAAAATCCAACATTTTCTGCTCACCCGGGTACCGTCGAACAATGTAAAGAACCCCAAATGTATGGGTCCTTTTCTTTTTTGCGTTTGATTACGTTTAAATAGGCTTAATGATCAGTACACGCAGGGAGCAGCAAGGAGACGCAAATCATGAAATTTCCCACGGCGTTCTTGGTTACGGTGTGTCTTATCATGTCTCACTAATTGGATGTAACGAGTACCTGCAATACCGATTTTATTCGACAAAACATTAATAAGTAGGCTTTTATCCATATAAGCTACGCCAGCCTATTATTTTATTCACTCCTTACGAGTACTAATTCTATGAACGTGAGGATAAACCTTACTGAATGGTGTTTAATTAATTTGCCCTCTTGTTCGTTGATTACAGCCGCAGTGTAATATCACACACATTGAAACATGGCGGCAAATTCGAAGTCAGTCGCGAAAATAAAAACATTGAATGAAAAAAAGCACAGGACACCATGCAGCACGACAGTTTGACGTTTTATTCACTTAAGCCAATAACCAAAAACTGAAATCTCTCCGCAGGTAATTCTACCAGTCAATTCGGCAACTTCCCTTGAACAGTTGAAGATTTTGTAAAATTCTTGCGGTGATCGGGGTGAGGGGAGACACCGTCAGCTGCTGCCACCTAGCGCCAAGTGTCAACGTTATCGTTTGGGTGAACTGGACGCATGCGCCGGTAAGGATGGAGTTTTTTTTCGTGCTTTGGAGAGTGAATTCGGCATCACCGTCAGCTGCTGCCACCTTTCGTCCAGCGGCGATATTTCTTGTGGGAAAGTTTTGCTTCAGGCTTTCCAAGAATAGAAAGATGTTCACTTGTCAAATATTATAATGTAATCTATCTATATACCTATATATATATTCATGTAAATAATAAATGCACGTATTTTCTTTGCACCCTAGAGTTACTGGTAGGCCTACAGTAGGCTACCACAGACAGATCGAGTAGGCCCCTATAATGAAGTGCAAGCACATGCACATTGGTAATGCTCATGCTGTCCCACGGCTTACCATGATAAACAGGCAGGATGAATCTGTGCCCCTACAACATACTAGTTTGACAAGTGCTGGATTCCTTACAGTTGAAGATCTGAAGGATGTGAAGCCAGTGGAATTAAGCAAAGGTATTGTACCATGTTCTGGCCAACTTACTCTTGTTTTGATGATTAGCTAAAGTACGGTACAGTTCAAATGTATGACCAGCTAACATAACAATTTCCTTTCAGAATTGAACATTACTAAAGATGAGGCTCTTGAAATTATTCAGCTTGTCAGAGAGAGGCCCAACAATGATGTTCCAGAATCGATAACAGCATTTGAAATGCTTCAAGATGAACAGTTCCAGCTGAACATTGTGACTTTCTCTGAGAAATTAGATGAGCTGTTAGGTGGTGGTGTTCCAGTTACAAAGATAACAGAGTTTTGTGGTGCTCCAGGTGTCGGGAAGACACAAATTTGGTACGTAGTATACATAAGGGACACAGTCCGCGTGAGTTACTGCGAAACTAATGCATTAGGCCAGCCCTGTATACCACGATATATAAATACACACAGCACACCTGGATGACCTAATTTCTGTCCGCAGTGAAGTACACCTGACTGCGGACAAGATTTTGCAGTAGCTCATGCGGTGTGTGTCCCTAATGAATTTACTGGTAAAAAATGTGAAGGTCTCATTCCATTGTAGGCCTATATGGAAGTGACACATTTTCATCCCCTGGCTGGGATCTGGGTTAAAAACATGAACCATGGCAATGTTATAGAGAATTAAGAGAATGCCCCTTCAAATGGTTGGTGTCTTTGTTAATTTGTCTTTAAGCTCTGACAAGAGTCTAACTGAACTGCAGAGAATTTCATGTAATAATGGATGTGCAAGTTCGAGTGAAAGTTACACAGATGTACATTTCAGCATGCAATTGTCTGTTGATGTCCAGATCCCAGAGGCATTTGGAGGCATACATGGAAAGGCAGTCTACATCGACACTGAAGGTAGCTTCATTGTGGAGAGACTAGCAGATATAGCCAAAGCTACTGTAAAACACTGCCAGCAGATTGCAGCTCATGAAACCAATAGAGGTATAGCATACATGTATTTTACCACAGTGTGTCCTCTTTGTTCACTCTAGCCTACTTACAGGATTTTGAATTTAACTTCCTCTTCTTTTCAGAGCAACAAGAAGCACTGAAACAGTTTACTCTAGAAGATATTCTGTCAAAAATCTTTTACTTCCGCTGTCACGACTATGTGGAGCTCCTTGCTGTTGTCCACACTCTGCCAGACTTTCTATCAGATCATCCACAGGTAAGGTTTTGATGAAGACACAATATTCTGATTCCACAATATTGTCCTATGATAAAGACATGAGTGTATTACAAGTGAGCTCTTTCCGGGTGCAATACCAACTCTTAAAAGGTGGTTGCAATGCACAACAGTAACTGGTTTGTATGCAAATGTCTAACAGTGATTCTCATAAAGTAACAATTTTGGGAGTCGATACTGAATAAAGGTTAAAGAAGTTTTGTATGTTTTAGGTCAAGATCATCATAGTTGACAGCATAGCCTTTCATTTCCGGCATGATTTTGATGATTATTCACTTAGGACAAGATTGTTGAATGGCATGTCACAAAGTTTTATCAAAATGGCTTCTCAGAATAAACTAGCTGTGAGTATGTTTTTTCTCTTTTGACCCGTTATGTTTACATGAGAAGTGATCCATATTTATTTGCGCAGAGTAAAAAATGAAACAGGATGTGTTAAATGGGACTCTTTTTCATCTATCACATTCAGGTAGTCCTTACTAACCAGATGACAACTAAGATCCATTCTGATCAACTCAACCAGTCGCATCTCATCCCAGCTCTTGGAGAGAGCTGGGGCCATGCCTGTACCATACGCGTGATCTTGCACTGGAAGGACAACCAGAGGTTTGCAACTCTGTACAAGTCGCCATCAAGACAAGAGGCAACTGTTCCTTATCAAATTACAGTAGGTATAGGCTCTTGACAGCCAGTTCTTGCTCATTTTGGATAGTAAAATGTTTCACAAAACCATTCAGAACACCTTGAGTAACTTGAATCTCTTTGTAAAACTTTTGGAACAGCTTGTAACATTGAACAAAAGCTTCTTGTCTAAGCCCGGTGGTCGAGTGGTTAGCGCGCTTGACTACCAACTGTGCAATGGGTCGGCGCGAGTTCGACTCCGGGCGAAGGCATATAATTGTTAAACAAAATTGTGAACAAATTGAGGGTCCGTCGGATGGGACTAAAAGCCGTGGTCCCTTGTACCTGAGTGTCTATGCCAGGGCAAGTAAAAGACCCCACACAGGTGGACAGTAGCCTGTCGTGGACTCCATACCTCCGGCAAAAACCCAACAGGGTTACGACGCCGGTAATGATATGATGATATGATATTCTGTTGAGTTATTTCTTATCATAATATTGGCTCATGATAACCTATCTGTAATACATGTATATCTGTAATTCATTCAAGGACATTCCTTTTCAGACTGGTGGTGTTCGCGATGTCAAAGAAGAAACGAACCTCCCACAGACTGCTGCAGAAAGTTGTAAGGGGCAAAGTGAACAATCTAGGAAACGGCCAAGGATAGATTATGAACAGACATGAAAATACCTATTGTTAGTCTGATGACTGCGACTCTGCTTTTGTGGATTCAGGTGCTTATCAGTTGTTAATTCCTTTGGTTACGAAAGACCATCGTAAATACTGATCATTCTACCTCACTTCCAAGGAAAATGAAGTGAAGATGTGCAAATGACAGTTATTCTGGACTTATTGACCTTGTTAAAGGGGCAAAGTGAGAAGTAATGGAGATCCACTGGTAATTTGTGCTGGGAAATGTTTTTCCAGGTGATACATGTTGCACTGCAGTGACCATTAGTAATAAAGAAATTATCTTTGTATTTTATCAAATGAATGTGTTTATTCAAAAGTCTGAATGGATTGACACTTGCAGTGGTATAATGGAGGTAGATACCTTTTTATCTGCATCCACAATTCAATGTTGCCACCAACTCCAGGACATTACTAGTATTTAACAGCTCCATCTGAAAGTCTCTACACAAAAGATATCAATCAGTCTCATTCTAATGGCAATGCAGGTACTCTTTTAACCTGAGACCTTCTCCATCTATAATATGCAAAAGACCGTTTCCTCCAGGTTCGTTTTGTTGGCTCAACCCCTAATTCTGCCTGCCTTTCATAGTCTGTTCCAATATCACGTTCCTTTTCGACAACTTCTTTTTCTTCTATAGATATCCCAGCGTCGGTTAAAGCCTTGACAAATAAGGATACCTGAAAAAGTATCACACTAATGTCTAAGAAACAAAAAAGACAATGGGAACTTCGAGTTATGGGGTGGCTTTTTGATAAGGTCCCATAATTATCATTAGGGATTTTCAGAATTGATTTCTCCTCCAAGAGAAATGAAAATTACATATACTTACTGATTCACCTTCAACAGGTGTTTCTAGAGTATCCAAGAACACTTCAGTAATTCCACTTTCAAGGCACCGCTGGGCAATTACCCTCCCAATGTTTTCGGCTGCAGCCACATCAGTTGTACTGAAAAGTAAAACCAAACCGAAGAGGCTAAACAAAGATGGGATGTTGCGCTGTGAGACAATAATGATAGACTGGTGGGTGGAACCAACCTGACCACCAAAGCTGTTTCTTACTCACAAAAAAGAAGACGCTACTCATGATTTTTTGGCTAGTTCTGAAGGCAAGTTAGTAGTTTTTGTATTCAAAAGAACCCCTTGCATACCCACCTGTATAAATGTTTGCGGATTGCCCATTCTTCTGTAGATGCTGATATAACAACCTTTCCATTTGTATGCTGTATATATGCAAGTGTATTACGGTTTGAACTCTTGAAAAAAAGCCTGGAAAGTAGAATACATTGTTCAGAAAGATATGATAGTGGTAGGTGAACTGTGGAAATCAGGTGAACAGGATTACTTGTACTTACTTGTGCCAGTAGTCCTTTCTTGGATATTGTAACCACCAACCATCAATTTTGTTATCTATACCCATATGTTCCAGGTTTCTGAAAAACAGAGTTTAAAAGTTAAGGAACTGAGAACCACCTGTTGGTTTTACATTATCCAACTTTCCAAGACAAGCTGTCATGCTCAGACAGTGACCTTCCTCAGATTTCTTAAACTCAGGCTCATGAGGTGCTCTCAAATACTATACCAATCTGTGGAGTGATCTTTCTTGGTTAGCCATTGCCACCATTGTAACCACAACATCTACCGGTAACAAAGAGTTACCTGGGATTTCTGTTGATGAAGCTTTTGCTGATATTATCATTTCCACTCTGTACCGGTGGGTCATTTTGAGATTCACCATTTTCAGAAGAACTCCACCTCAAAGAACAAACTGAAAAATAAAGGTCACATGTTAGTTTAACATACAGGCTATGTCATTGTCACTGCGTCCGTCATCAAAACTGACACGGTTCGGTCCCATCACCTGACAATCTGATGCAGAGGGAAGTCACTAAATGCAGTCAGGTTGGCGGAGTCAGCATGGTCAGGAGCTTGAGCCACGAGGTGCCAAAAAAGCCCACCAACCAACAGCACTTCATAATTCATTGTTGTAAATGGCCTAGGCGCAGTCCTAATGATGATGGAGCAAGGGGGACACACGTGGGGGGATGTCTGTGCGCGATGTCAGTCCATCTTTCCGAGGCTTGCGTGGAAGACAGGTGGATTTGGGTCGGACGTCTCGGTACCGTCGTCGCCGAAGACAGCTGGTGCCAGTGGTAGTGCTCAGTGAGTGACAGTGTGTCTGTAAAATATGTAGGTTCTAACTTCAGTCATTTTATCGCCGTACCAGCAAAACATTGATGTCCAAGCAGTTCCCTTTTAATGTTCTTATAATTAGATACTATATTTCTCTCAAGATACTGAAATCGGGGGGCTCTTAACACACGTAAGGCGTGCATTTTATGGTCGTTTTCTCATGCTTTTAGCAGAATATTTCTGTAGTTGTTGTTGTCGTTGATAATTCCACTCCCACCGCGCAAAACCCGACGTTTCAAAATGGCGCCCAAACCAAAGTTCGCTGAGGGTGAGTCAAATAAAGCCGATTTTCATCACATCGCTTAAATAAGAAATAATTTCTGTCAGTTAAAACAAGAAAACATCTTTCATAGACTGTGTAGGATAAATTTCAGCTCATTATGTCATCAGTTAACGGAGTATTGCGGCCTGAAAAAGTGATTTTTTGTTCATCATGATTTCAATGGCCAGTAAGTGGTGCCATCTACAGGATTGATGAGTAACTAATCTGAGTGATGTTCTTCACATCAATCACACACTCACAGGGCGCAGGGTGTATTCGGCGCCCTGTTCTTATGTGTTGTGGTGCAGAGAACGGTGTTCTGGAATGAGTCGAACAGCCGAGAACTTGTTCGGGAACATGTTCCTGTTCCCGACGAATCTCACACCACCTCGGTCGGTCGGTAGTACGAACGGGAACAGTCGAGAACAAAGACATTTTAGACCAAATGGTCATGAACTTTGAACGCGGATTCCAGATTCTAGATGGTAAATTTTAGCTGTTTAGCCCGCTCCCCCCCCCCCCCATATCTGATGGAACATTTAATTTCGCTTCGCTCATCTTTGGCCCGGTTTGCAGTTTTGCTATATCATGATAGAGCCAGCAGCAGCAGCATGATACCAGATAGCCTAAATCAGATGACTAATTGCAAAACCATGATATCGCATGTCATGTTAATTGATGTACCTAACAATCTCTGTCTTGCAGGTGAAAAGGTCCTCTGTTTCCATGGCCCTCTACTTTATGAAGCTAAGGTTTGTAAACATGAGAGCATATACACATCACACAAAAATGAAGTAGCGGGTATTCATTATGTGAACTTCTACTATATTGAGCTTGCTTTATCATAGTTTCATCTCGTCATTTTGAAAACAAGCTCACAACTACTTTTGTAAGATTTAATTTATTTCAATCTCATTTCAGTGTGTCAAAGCTGAAGTCAAGGATAAAATGGTCCGATATTTCATACATTATAATGGATGGAATAAAAAGTAAGCCAGATAGTTGCCGCATGTAAAGAACAATGTTTTTTCTCCCATTACCTCAACTCAAATCAAGTCCTTTTCCTCAAAAAAATATTTAATATCGTTGTCGTCAGCCTGTACCGGGTGTTTGCCATCTGTGTATCATCTTGCTGCTTGTGTTTTGAAATGTGGAGAAAATTTGCATCAGTGTGCATCGTCTCCAGAAGTAGTGAGTTGATCCTGCAGTATAGGGTACATGTACAGTATATTGCAAAACACGTGTGCTTGTTAGAGAAAATTTTCCTGCAATTATAGCTTTTCAATGACAGAGAGTTTCTGTGTATTTCAGTTGGGATGAATGGGTGCCAGAAAGCCGAGTACTCAAGGCCATTGAAGCAAGTTATCNCTCCAGAAGTAGTGAGTTGATCCTGCAGTATAGGGTACATGTACAGTATATTGCAAAACACGTGTGCTTGTTAGAGAAAATTTTCCTGCAATTATAGCTTTTCAATGACAGAGAGTTTCTGTGTATTTCAGTTGGGATGAATGGGTGCCAGAAAGCCGAGTACTCAAGGCCATTGAAGCAAGTTATCAGAAGCAAAAGGAACTGCTCAAAGCCCATGCGTAAGTGCTGATTTTCTTATCCAAGCTTCTTGCATTGTGTATGGACACTCTTTGGCAGAGTTATCACAAATGTTCTTCTTAGACAAACCTATCTTACTCAGATTTTATGCCACATCAATATGATATTCCGATTCAAGAATTGTTCTTGAATGTATTTCAAGGAGTAAGATGAAGAAGACGAAAGCAGCAGCAGCAGCAGCTAGGAAAAGTGAAGCTGAGAAGACAAGTCGTGCATCGACACCTACTGCTGAGGGAAAAGGAAGGAAAGGTAAAGGTAAAAATCATCAAATTCCCAGGTTTCAGTATTTTTTTCTCTGTTTTAATCTCTTTCAGTGTCATACTGCATCTTCAGATCATCATAACCACTTATTAATATCAGGCTGTTATTTTCAGTTTTACTGACCTCCAAATGTCGAAATATTACTGTATTTAATATAGGCCGGGTTTATTTGGCAAGCATGCTTGCCAAGCAGCTCCCTTTTTCGTCCTTATTTAGCAAGCATGCTCGTATGCTGAAGGTTTACGTAACGAGTGACGTCATGATGCCATTTTCAAATGAAATTAACATCACAGCAGTGATGTCAGTGTCCAGTTTACTGGGCCGCGGCACTCTACATAATAACGTCAGAATATAGCCGGTACTGAAACGGTTGACCGTTTACTTTAGAATGGATCACGTTGTATTCCATTTTCTGGATTAAAATTCAATGGATCACAAATCAGTGGGAGAAGTTGATAGCAGACAGTATAACTCTGAATGGTTTTTAAGCCAATGTTGAGCGGCGAATCCACTGTCGCGATCTTGGCTTGAGACAGGGTTGCGTTCCCTTGCGATCACCTTGCATGTATATGGCAATCGGAAGTCCTTATAAGGTGATCGTAAGGGAATGCAACCCTGTCTCAAGCCAAGATCGCGGCAGTGGATTCGCCGCTTTAGCTCGCCTTCGGTGGCGACTTAGGCGTATCTTAACTGCGCCGGGACAGTGGATCGTACAATGTAGGCTGCATTTACTTGCTTCTTCTGTGAAAATTTCCTTCATTTAGCCCCTCAGATGAACTGGGGCAAGAACAGGGACAGACATTCTTGGATAATAAGGGCTTAAGAATTCTCAGCAACATTTTTTGTCAGTGTTCATTGTTTTTAGCTCACCGGGGTGAGCTATTACGATGGTGAAGCGTCCGTCGTCCGTCGTCGTCCGGCGGCGTCCGTCGTCGTCGTGTTCCGTTAGCAGGGCACGTTTCGTAACCGCTGGGGCTATGGATCTGAAACTTGGTACATACATAGCCCTAGACGCAATGGTTCCTGGGCTCGCCGCCAGGCGAAAAATGGCGTAGCCAGCGAATTACTTTGTCGAACCAGCGAGTAGAATGCCTCATAGTCCGTCTTAAAATCTTCGTTGGAGGCATAGCCTACTCCCAATCGCAACTTTTCGATGCCTTTTGGCGAGGGCTGCGACGGCGAGTCGGAGGACACCATCTTCATCTTCTGTTTGCATAATTAATGGGGTCTAATTAATATTCATTATTGTCTGCTTGCCATCTAAGACCAAAGTTCTGTAATTCGGCAAGCATTTGCTTGCCGAATAACCACTTCCTTTAATATAACTCTGTGCACACCCTGGGTCCTATCATTTTCTATCTTGAAGTCCTTTTAAACTTCAGGTCAGAAGAATGATACCCAGAAGACAAGTCGAGCATCAACCCCCACAGCTCCTGCCGACAAGAGAGAGAGTAAAAAAGGTACCAGGGAAATAACCAGCTAGTTTTATCACTGTATGGGAAACATCAGGGAATCCTTTAAAAAATCAATTTTCACAGCATTTTTAGATGACAATGTGAAGTTGTGTCAGTATGTCATTGACTACTCTATTTCAGGTAAAAAGGATGATTCTGCAGCCAAGACAAGCCGAGCATCTACCCCAACATGTCCTGTTGAAGGGAAGAAGGAAACCAAAAAAGGTACATGTACCAATATGCTTTCTATGAACTGGGTTTGTTGTTTTACACCAGTACAACCCATATAGGAAAACCCAGTTTTTCTCCCAAAATGTGATTCTTATTGCTGGAGGAAAACCATTGATTTCCTTCTTTTGTGTTTTCTTTGCCTGGTGTGACGTCATAAAAACTTGTATTCTTCCAATCCCTCTACAACAGGTGCTGCTGCAGTCTCTGCCCTGGCAGCTTCATCAACACATGAGAGAAGGCCATCAGGGTCAAAGTCTTCAAGATCTGGTATGTATAATTGGAACAAGGATTCGAATAATTGATATTTTACCCATGTCACTCTTGGAGACAGTTTGACACTGACACAAGCTTTCTTGAAATCCTGACAACTCATCTTCCAAAGTTTTCATTCAGCTCCTTTAAATTGCTCCCAATGTTTTTATACTTCCCTCATGTAGGTACTCCCACCATTCCTGCAGTCGCTGCCAGTTCAGCAAGTTCATCTCAGCTGTCCCAATCTTCCACTAGTTCTGTTGGTGATAAATCGGAAGCCGGTTCCACATCCACTGAACCCCCTAGGAAGAAACGAAGGGGAGATACCACTGTGGAATCGGTGAGTTGACATATGAGAAAGTTCTGTCATTACATCATTTGTTGTTAAGTTGATGCTTACTGTAGACGTGTTTCTGTTTGCTTGTTGAGATTTTATATTGCAATGAATCAACTGAAATGAAATACATGTAATGGTACCGGGTACTCACACTGAGAATATCCTTGTGTACATCTGTCACAGTGGGAGTTGAATCCAAAAGACACCAGAATCTGTTTGAATCAAAGCTGTGCCCTTTGTGATTGTGATGATGTTTGCACAAGCTTACATTTACCAAGGATGCAGTAAGAAGTGGGCCAAGCAGTGTCCCAGATCATCATTCGTATTGATTTGGGACAATGTCTTTGCAGAATGCCGCCTTTTGTTGATAAATTTTCATTATTCCACATGATTCCTCCCTTGGGTCCTGGCATACTCTGCGGGCAATATTCATAAAGGGTGTTTAAGACTTAGACACGTATAACTTCACTAAATGCACCCACTTCCACCATGCATTTGACGAAGTTGCACACGTCTACGTTTATGAATATGGCCCTGCATGTTCTCTTACTATTGTGATGCTTTATGGTTGCAGCAACAAGTTTCTAGTCAGTCTAGTTCTACTAATGTTCCTAAAGCTAAGAAGGTGGTAGGTGTATTGAGCATAACAGTAGAAATATTTCTTACTGGCCTTTTTGTGGCTCTTGGAGGTCACATGTTCTGTGATTGACCGATGTAGCATGCAGTGTGAATGAAAGATTTTAGGTTTTTCGGCAGCTTCTCAACTCAGTTTTGTCGACCAGTCCTCTGAAATACAAGTCCTTAAGGCCATGCGTAATTAATTCTATGTTTCGTGTCCCACCGTCACCTAAAATTGGTGCGCGCGCTCCAAACACAACACAAACTGCATTTTCAACACGGGCCGAAACACGAATCAATACAGTACATGTCACACAGATTGATATCCTGGGGGGATTTTGAATGGATTTAAGATGAAAAATTGAGGCATCCTGACCATGAAACAAGAGCTCTATCTGTTGGAACTTTGTTCGCGAAACATAGAATTAATTACGCACGGCCTAAGATATGTTTGTGGACATACTCCTGAATTTTGCAACAGATCGCAATTCTCTCTACCTATGCCAAGTATATGTATCTCAAATCATAAACAATCTAGATGCTCACTTCGTCGTGAAAAAGTGTGCTGTGACTGTCTCAAATTTGCTTTGCTGCATCTTGTTCACATGGTGTGTGGCGACTCTTAAAGAGATAAAGTGAACTTGTCTGTTGTTATTTATGATCACCAGCTCCTTTTGACACAGTTTGCTTTATATCTTAGGAGGAAACCTTCATGACAAAAATAGAAATACGAGTTAAGATCCCTGACGAGTTAAGGCCATGGTTAGTTGATGATTGGGACATGGTTACAAGACAGAAACAGGTAAATAACCCATTGCCTTTTGTTTTCTACCGAAAGAACTGCCGTCGTCTAGAATGAAGCTTTCAGCCAGTTCATGACAAACTCACAACAATCAATGCAAATTCTTGGTCAAGTTTAATGATCAGAAAGGAATGAACTGTTTGAATTCAGGTGTAATCCAATAATACATGTAGCCATGGTTAATTTTTGCTACCATCTTGATTACTATTACTTCGATAAACCAAAAATTCAACAACTCCACTTTATCCTTTGTGGTGAGCCTGAGTATTTTTCAGGGTTTATGCGGGTCTTTAAAAGTCTTTAAAAGTCCTTAAATTTGAGATTTTGATTTAATGGCCATTGAAAGTCTTTAAATTTTGCCCATTTTGCTGGATGGTCATAAAAAGTCTTTAAATCTTAGAAACAGTCTGGTCATAAAAGTCATTAAATGATATTACTGAGATGCCAGGAAATAGCGTCTACAGCATTCTAGATTTCAAAATTTTCTGGGGGAGAACCCCCAGACCCCCTTGATGCAGGGTTCTTAGAAACAGTCTGGTCATAAAAATCATTAAATGATATTACTGAGATGCCAGGAAATAGCGTCTACAGCATTCTAGATGTCAAAATTTTCTGGGGGAGAACCCCCACATCCCCCTTGATGCAGGGACCTTCGCCACCCGTCTGTAACAACTGCCTTCGGCAACCCTGATCCCCTCTCTGCCAAAAATCCTGGCTGCTCAGTATGTAAAATTGCATTTGTCACCCTTCATGCTCCCCCAGAAACACCTGAAACAGGTCCTAAATTTATATCAACTTGGTCATTAAAAGTTTTTAAAAAGGTCCTAAATTTCGTGCTCAGGTGAGAGCATAAACCCTGATCAAACTTCTGTAGTTTCAGGATTTGGGGTTTGCCTGTTTGATTTGGCCGTTACTGTTCTCAGCAAGAAGCTGCCTATAAAAGCCAGGGCCCATATTAATAAAACCTTGCTAGGCCTAGTTACTTGCTAAAGCGCCCACTTTGTACAGGCCAATGTACACAACTAGCAACCAACTAAGTTGGCAAGGTTTTTTAAATATGGGCCCAGGTATCTTCAAAAAATGTCTCCAATGATTTGTGGTGTTCTGAAAAATTGAAATTAACTCTATGATATTTGGCCCACCCGAACCTGATTTCATGCGTCACTTATGACTCCGCCCACTGATTGGATGTCCTGATCTAGTCAATTGAATTGAATTTGGCTTTTTAGGGTGGGCATTTGGTCGTGAGAAATTCTTGTTTTTTTATCTCGGTATATTTATGGAGCATAATCGGCTTGTGTGAGTAAAAAAACAATTGGATGTTTTTGGAAGACTTTTATAAAACTGCTCGATTTTGAAAAATAATTTTGAAGTTACTTCGCATCAGTAAAAAGTCATGAGATTTGAACTTCACTTTTCGCACGGGTGTTGATATGTTGGGAAACAGGACGTACCATTTTACAAAAAAAAACTTCTCAGAAATGTACTTGTGAGACTTCATTGGAGATAGTTGCATGCTCGCTTGTTCATATGACTGTAAACTACATTTCATGTATGAATTTTTGCTGTACATCACCCTTTGTACATGTAATCATGATTTGTAAATATAATTTATCTAGAATCGGAGGAAACTTGGGGTGATTTGTATTGTTTTAAACTGGTTGTTGATGATACTCAAGAAGTCTGTTGCATTTTTTTTCGGTTTGGATTTTCTGCCAGGCTTATCTCATGAGTCTATTTGTCCATTTCATTTCTGGCAGAATGATCCTTAGGCTTTTTTGACGTGTTTGAATCCAGTTCAGTCAGACATGAAATTTACTGATGAACTTTGGACTAAATGTAGTATAAATTTTACAAATTGAAGATTTTGAATTGCGACAAAATTCAAGGGGGTTGTATAATTTTTACAAAATTTAATGCAAGGGGGTTGCCTAATACAGGTTTTATAAATTTGCCATATTCAATAGCAACAAAATGCAAGGGGGTGTCTTTTACTACATACCTATGGTGTAGAATTTCCTGAGCAATCAAGTTACTGAACTGTACAAAGTTATTTGTATTGCCATTTCAACTGGTTTCCTGCCTGGTCATTCAGCTGTTCTGACAGAGTCCAGGGTTTCCGCCAGAAAAAAAAATGAGGGTACGGACCAAAAAAAAATGTTTTTTTTGAAAAATTTTTATTTTTATTTTTATTTGTTGATTTTGGTTTTAAACGATGTTTAGTGCCATTTTAGGCGTATTTTGAAGCATAAAATCACTTTCCATCGTGAAATATGATGTTAAATGGTGAAAAACAATGAATACTGCTGATAAATACGTGAATTTATCAAATTTTTGAGGGTACGGATCCGTACCCTGGAAAAATTTTAGGGTACGGAATTTTACCCATTTTACCCTCTGGCGGAAACCCTGGACTGAGTCATAGTCAAAAAATGGCAACCAGTGGTCGTATATAACGTGGAGAGCTTTAAAGTACTCAATCATTCATCAATACTTCTTGATATCGTAAATTTTCTTCAGGAATTTTGCATTTGATACTTAAACCAAAAATATATTTGCCCAATTTTCTCTTTGTTTACATATGATAAATTTTGGGATAGAAATCTCTCTTGGGGCGTCGAAAACTTCCACACTGTGTAAATATAAAACTGTCGGTGGTCAGGATGGTGCAGTCTGGGCCTACCACCAATGAGGTCACTGGGTCAATCCCTCGTCGTCCTATGTGGTACGGAGGCCAGACTTTCCTCGATTTCGTAGGTTTTCTCCGGGGGCTTAGGTTTCCTCCTACGTTACATAAATATTGCCCAGTATTATTTGATGAATAGCCAACACTGGAAGTTGGCACTTGCACTCATAAGCAATGTCGTTTAAAATTCTGCAGAAAGAATCGTGATAGATGTTTAAACTGGCTTAAGCTGCATGTAGGGCTCTGACTGACCACTTCACAAGCAAATTTTTTATCTTTTTGATCATGTTATTTGCTATGTTTGCAACATCTCTGTTTAAATTGCGCAAAATTCCGTCATTCTCATTGTGAATAAGTCATTTTTAAAACGGGGTACATTTATACTAATTGTAGGCTTAAGGATATGTTTCACCCAAG
>NMRB01001082.1:24856-36257 GCA_002633025.1 Notospermus geniculatus | reverse complement strand
TACAGTAACAAGTGCTGCATGATTGAGAGCTTTTTAAAGGGTAATGTTTATCAAAATACACTGAGGTAGTGTATCATGACAACTTGAATACAATCACTATTTACAGAACTATAGGTAAAATCAGGCTATAATGATACTTGTCAGCAAATAGTACAAAAAATAAGGAATAAATTTTGAATGGACAGCAATCTGCAAAAAAAGTTTCTGAACTAATTTGTTAAAAGTTCTCAGTGTTCAGCAGTGAAGTTGGAAACGGAATGTAAAACAACAATTCGACACAACAAATCATGGATAACATTTACAATTTGGGGTGATGACACATTGTATGATAGCACTATGGAATGTATGCAGTTTACCCTGATGGCCAATATCTGCCAAAAATTATTGTGAACAACAGTAGGTACAGTTCTGTCATCAATGGATGGTAATCACATAGATTTTGGACGGATTTCGGTACTGGTGTTAAAAAATAACCACTGCCTTGAAACTGCCAATTAAATAATTTTACAAAATATATAAAGCTGTGATCTTCATATATTTTGGCAATGCAACACTATAAAGCAACATAGAATATAGCAGAACTCAACAATCAAATGAGAAATTAGAAATCATGTATCAATGATAATATTACAGACTTGTATTTTTATATACAAGGTATTTTATATACAACATAGTCAACGAGAGCATATACACATGTACATGTACTGTACATGTACAGTACATTACGGTACATCACGAGGTGCATAATTTGAATTCATGATTGCACTATGTTGATGTTGAGAAACTGAGAAAAAAATGTTTGATGCTATTTTGGTCCAATCATAACAAAGATAGCTCAATAACAACCCCAGCCATGCAGTGTGTAATCTCATTCAGTAGAGTGACAGTGATTCTGGAAATTTTGGCTATGTTAATAGCAGTAACTCTTACTGAGATTGACAATATGATAAATTTTGCTTCAAATACTTTGCCAAGTCAAAAAATTGTAAGAGGATGTCGGTCTCTGTACTGAATGAGTTATATCGTCTACCCTGGGCTCAAAAACATTACATGTACAACAGCTTGTTGAGACCAGTTCTGCACCAATGCACTGGATGAGTAAATGAAATGAAAGTTGAGAAATAAAAGTGAAGAATCTAGTGACTATTTCATACCATATCACAGCCATTCTTGGAACCTTCGTAATGTTAGTTTTTAAGCAAGTACAGTTAAGAAAAGAAAGAATTTACACAATGAGGTACCGGCAAAACTAATCTGGGCCAATGATCGATGACATGGATTGTGAATGACACAATTTTTGTATGTCAGAATGAGACAAGAAGTCTGATGACGTTTGAACAATCGCAAGCCAAGGCATGCGCTCTTGTGTTTCAACCTGGTTGATGGCCAGCGCCTCATTTTGGTTTGCCAGTTCCTCATTTCAAACTGAAAATTTTGATATCATCTCACACTGTAGACATAAATTGTCATGGCACAGTTGATCTATATGTTTTTACAAATGATAGTGCTTTACCCAACCAGTGTATTCTCTTAACATCTCCCTTCAAAGCATCTTTGATTTTGAAGAATGCCTCTTCGGAAGAAAGTATTCCTTCCAAGTGTAACAACCCAATTTGGGTATAATTTTTGGACAAGACATCATGCAAAACCATCCCCTTTAACCCGTTAACTGTGTAAATTTTTTTGTTCTAATTTTTCTTTCTTAGAAAAATTGACCAAAAAAAGTATTTGACACACACAAGGTTCCAGACGTGATATACATTTATTGTAATGTCCTATGCAATGTGAACGCCAATTTTCCTTGCAAGGCGTACTACACTACGTCATACACAAGCTATGATCCTTGGGTGTTTTCGTAATGACGTCCTACCCAGTTAACGGGTTAAGAACTTCAAAGTTGTAAAACCATACAAAATATCATCAACATAACAATCATCAACATTTTTGTCATATTGTCTCAGTTTACCAATGGTGCCAATGTGCGTTGGTTGCATGGTGATTGGCGCAGTTCGGTGACAGTTTCACTAACTGGTGCATACCATTTGTGGCCTGAAGCTTGTTCAACAAAGGCATACCTCCCAGAGTGACTGATTACAGCAGCAGGGCATGGTTCTATACGTTTTGGTACAAACTCAGTCCTGTACATTGTGTGGTCATCAAATGGCTCACCAGAATGCATAGCATTTATATCAGGCCTACAGCTCAATGTGTTGACAGCTGGGTGTCTAATATAGTGAGCTTTGTAGGTTGGTGTTCCTTCAAATTTACCCTTAGATACATATGGTTTTTCCTGAACCATGATGCGCTGCCGATCCATTGGCCACTTCACAAAATCATTCTTGTAATTTGTACTCCCATCAAATTCACCAGGAATGCGTCCCCGGGATTGAGGACGGATGTACCCACGCTTCTGAGCTTCTTTGGGTGTGAAAACAGTATTATGAGTTGTGCGGAACTCCATAACACCTGGGGGTTTTGAATATTGCTCTGGGGCATGATGGTAAGGTTTGTCTAATGGCCAAAGAGTGAAATCAGATTTATGGGTAGTTTTGCCCTCAAATGGAGCATCAGAAATATATGCATTACCAACTGGCTTCATACTCTCAACTGGACGAGCATCTTTGGGAGTAAAGTCCCGCTTAAACGTTGTCAAACCATCGAGGGGAGCCTTACTAGGACTGTACGGTTCCTTCTCCCGTCTCTCACGCAATTCCATTGGATGCTTGATATAGTCATCTTTGTAGCAAGTGTGATCATCAAACGGACCATCAGACATCTTGGCATTCTCAGCTGGTCTCATTGACTCCCTCGGTGGCATATTGTAACGGATGAAATTATCATAATAGCTTGTCTTACCATCAAATTTTCCCTGAGGTGGATGCCAAGCTGGGACATGACAGGAGATGGAAGTTGGCTTGATTTGCCACTTACGGTAATCAGCTGCAATAGAGAAATCAAGAGAACTTCATGAACTTCCTAACCAAATGACTTTTTTCTGACTGCACCAGTTGATTTATGTGCACCAAAATGTGTAGGATTTAAATGCAATTTTACGTTGTTGTTCAAATTGATTTAACCTGAAACATTGTGTCATTTCTGTCATTTTCAGCATCGCCCGTCATATTCCATAGGCCTACTCACACTTGTAAGTTGGTTCCCCTTCAAATCGCCCAAGATCTCTTCGTGAGTCATCTCGTGGTTTCATAGCAGCCCTCTGACCTTCTTTTGCTGAAAAGAGATAATGAAAATTGAAATAGATGTAAATGAATCAGGGCTGAACTTAAGTTCAAATAATGATCATTGAGATTGGCCATGGGGTGATTGGTCTTATTGTCAAATTTAAAACCCAAATTTATTCTCAAGGAGACAGGAGATCTCCTAAATATCATAAAGTTTACCGGTAGTAGAAAGCCAAGCACCAGCAGGGTAAATATCATTCTGAGGAAAAAAATCCGGTCAAAAATCACCGGAAAGAGAATTTTACCTGGATAGTCTTTGGTGTATGATGTTAGATGATCAAAGTACCCTTCAGGTGTACGATAGGGTTCTGGGTCATGTAAACGAGGCTTTTGTACGTCATATGGAATATAATCAACCCTAGAAAACAAAATATGCCAGTAAGGTATTATATCAATATACATGTATAACATCTAGACACTTCACCATATTTCCCGTCACCGTTGTAACCTGACACACGTCTGATCCCAAGGATCAGAGAAATGTCAGAGAAATAAGATGATGAGTAGAGTTTGAGGCGCCATGTGGGAATTCAATTGTTTCCCAAAATTAACAGAGAAATAAGATGATGAGTAGAGTTTGAGGCGCCAAAATTATTTGAAAATAATGTCATTGTTTCAAACCATAAATGTACAACATGTACATATTTTTACTTATTTTTACTTATTTCTTACAATAAAGTTATAAATAAAACCGTGAAATTATTATTCAAACCAGAATTTATACTGAACATGGTTTCATTCCCATAAAACTTAGACAAATTCATGGTTTTGAAAACATACCGGTAACTTACTTTCAAACCATGGAAGTTCATGCAATTATAGTTTGAAAGTACATTGTAAGGTACATGTACCGTATGTTTTCAAAACCATGGATTTGTCTAAGTTTCATGGGAATGAAATCATATGTTTAGTCTAAATTGCTGGTTTGAAAAATAATTCCATGGATTTGTTTATACTTTTAATTTATTGGATAAAATAAGTCAAAATACGTGCATTTATAGTTTGAAACAATGATATTTTTTCAAATAATTTCAAGAAACAGTTAAATTCCCACATTCGCCATATGTAGTAGAGCACATAAACTAAAAGATNATTCCACGAGCACCCGTTTGCAGACAGCACAGGACATGTTGGATGAGGCCTCAAAGGCTGCTGATGAGAGCGAGCGGTGAGTATTTGTAGCACACTGCCAGGCTTAGGCAGCAGGCTGCATGGTCAGTCACTCTATTCTTTTATCCACGACTTGTGTTGATAGTGACAATGGTTGTTGGAGTGATTGATTCTCACCACAGCATCCACAACCATTTTTCTTGTTGCTTAAAAATATTCTCAGTACAAGTGTATACTGTTACAAATCGTTCATAAAGATATTGAAGTTCCATAAAGAACCAAACAATCTGTCATTAAGAATCGACTAATTAGTATACCTTGTGGTTTTACCGATGTAACATTGTAGTTTTGAATCTGATAGAAATGAAATAATCTCATTTTCTCAAAAACATTCCACAGAACTGTTGATTGTGTAATTTGTTGTCATATATGGATCTTTAACCCAGTTGCCTTTCAGTGTGTGGTGGTTGGAGATGAAATAAGATGGAGATGAAATAATTCCACAAGTTCTGTACTGTCTTCTGAAAAATTTGTTAGTGTCTTCTTCAGCAGCGTGATAATACTGCCTCCATATTCATTCAGTTTCAGAAACCTAGTATTGCATGTTGGGTCCCACTGCTATGCTAACTTTATTGAGGATACACAAATTCAGTTTTCAATAGCGGTGGTATATTTTTGTGACAGAGAAGGACATGAAGTTCTCCCAACATGCTGTGATAAATGAAAAGGCAATTTCCAGAGTGTTTGCGAATTTTCGACCCCAACCGGGGTCTTCTTCAGGCTGGAACTTTACAATCCGAAACTCTAGAACAGTTGAGACTGTTCTAGAGTTTCGGATTGTAAAGTTCCAGCCTGAAGAAGACCCCGGTTGGGGTCGAAAATTCGCAAACACTCTGGAAATTGCCTTTTCATTTATCATATATTGTGTGTCAATTTTTGTGCTTTTCTCCTCTTTGGATCCCAACATGCTGTGGTATCTTTTCTTCTTCAGGGTACTCTTTGTCAAAGAATGAAAGAATATGGGGGGGATCTTCACTTCAGTTTCACATTCTGTTAATCCTCATCTGTGAGATACATACCGGTACTGGTTGTGCTAATCATTCCACTGGAATTGAAAAATCTTCAACCTCTGGACCCAGTCTGTATTAATTATGAAGTAATCCTGTGAAAATAATTGCTATTGTTGAAATGAATTTGGGCCAGGCCACGCAGAGGTTAACATCAGGAGCAAAATTTGAAACATCATAAAATGACTTCCAATGTCCATGATCTTTAAGCCAAGATTCCAAATTGTACAGAACAGAAAGAATTATTGAATTATCTCAACTAGAACAAAAGTTATGGGCATTTGAATTCATTGTGGATGACGAAAATGAAGAGATGTTTTTCCCACCTGATTCTGTGCCATAGTAAAGGGCCTACTGAGTAACTATTTCCAATGAACTATGGACAGATGACTTTTTTTCTGATGATGGTATGATTAAGGCATCCCATTGGAGTCAGTTATTCGGGATAAAACCCCACAGAATTTTTTTGANGTTATGCCTCTCTGAAAAAAGTGTTAAAAATAGACGTTAATTTTTCGTCCCTCCGTTACCGGCCTATTTTTTGTAAATTTCACCCCCAAGAAGTTGTTTGCCACCAAACTTTTTTCTCTCAGTTTGTAGCCTGAGGTAGCCTTTATAAAATACCAGTAGTTATTTTACTCTGCCTTGGACAGAATAGGAGTACCAGGGCAAAATACAGCAAAAGTGTCCCTCCGTTACCGCGTGGCCTGGCCCATTTGTGTAGCCCTGTAGTTATGAGTTACTATTGATTCCTCTCTTGAGATACATCGAGATGTCAATATTAGTCTACTAACATGGAATGAGAAAGCATGCCTATGAAATAGTGTTACATCAATGCTAGGAGCATGCATGAAACTCAGTCAAGTTGACGAGAGTAAAACTGTAGCATAAGTTAGATGATGCTGCAGACATTTGAACAACATGAAGTCCCCGTACTGATAGTTTTATCAAAGTGGTGTTTACAGTGTTGAGAGTTTTAATGGTAAAGCTCTGAAATGTTGATTGATCTTCTGAAAACATGTATCTGGCTGCACCTGAACATCCTTATTCGGTGCATATGTGGTGTAGGTCCATCCAGAAAATTATCTGTCAAGAATGCCAAGCTGTGTCAATGGTAATCTTGGCTGTTCTATAATTTTGTGATTCTTGCATCCTTTCAAGAGAAATTAACAACCTTTCCACTCTATCAATGATGACTCATGTTACTTGCTTCTTGTTGAGTCATAGAAGACTTGGTGAGTATAGAGGTCACATGTGGAAGACCACCTGTTGGATTCTGTTAGTGCCTAGATCTGCTGATGATCTGTTATAGCTAATTACTGGTGGGTGGGTGTGGTATCATGAAGACTACTTGCTACAGCCTTGGGTAATCCCTTATACTGCATTGGGCAGCCACTCTGCAAGATGATGGGCAATTTGACAGTTCATGGTGCCAATTTTCAAAATATGAATCGCCTTTCAAACATGCTTTGGACACTTGTAATACCCAGTAGGCCTACCAGAATGTTTTTCATGACAAGCAGCCATCAATCCTCTCTATCGTTTTGAACCTGTCTTTATCTGGTAGATTTCTTGATTGACCACATACAGCCTTGTCTGAACTTAGAAGGTACTACTACACATTTCTAAAATGGGTCATCTTACCCATTTATCTAAGTAGTATTTACTGCATACAAGTGGCACAGTAGGTGGAATGAGTATATCAACAGAGATAAGAGGACACTACAGTTTGGATTTGTGATAATGCATAGGCTTGTCCTACCTGCTGCCGAATCCAGGTAAAAAAGACACTGGAAAAAAAGACACCGGAAAAAAAGACACAGTAAAAAAGACACTGGTAAAAAAGACACTGGTAAAAAAGTCACTGGAAAAAAAGATACTGGAAAAAATGTCACCGGAAAAATAGACACTGGAAAAAAGTCAATGGAAAAATAGACACTGGGAAAAAAGAGTCACTTTTCACAAAACCATCACTCATTGTTGCATGATGAGGAAATGGACAATTCAGGCAAGATTTTCCCCATTATCCCCGGCCCCCATATGAGCAATATGACGAGAGGGCTAAGTCAGGGAAGAAGGATGACTGCCTCTGCCTGGGGCAATTTAATCCAAGAATTTCGACGTTGAAACCTATGAACTACATTTAAGTTATTGGAAACATGAGGGATTTTGCACTCAAAATGTCAGATAATTTCAGATTGCTCTACTTTTATTGTGCTCCAATGCTTAGGCCTACATGCCACTTGTTTCAGTGGTGATCCCACAGCTTTGGATGGGAAACCACCTGCAGGATGGAGCAACTATACGAAGGCAATCACACTTGACATGACCCACAATTCAGTGGGTACACAACTCTTAAGGTCCACCATAGTCCGAAATCCCATTTAGGTCTGATATTTTTGCTCAGCTGATTTAACATGTTTAAGCCAAAACACAAAAAACTGTGTCATATTTTAGCTTGACACATGTCCAATCCACCTAGTACATGTATTGTGCTAACAGTACAATCTCAGGCATGTCAGGAATCTCGAGTACCAGTGTCTATTTTTCCAGTGACTTTTTTACCAGTGTCTTTTTTTCCAGTGTCTTTTTTTCCAGTGACCTTTTTACCAGTGTCTTTATTTTCAGTGTCTTTTTTACTGTGTCTTTTTTTCCGGTGTCTTTTTTTCCAGTGTCTTTTTTACCGTCTACCCCTGCTGCCTATCATGTCAGCATATGCACCACTGAGTACTTACCGCAATGGTTCATCCTTTGAATTAATGACTGGTATTTCATGTAAATGGTCATTTCATTGTCATATTGGCTGACTTGGTGTATGGTATGTGTGTCTACCATAACAAGAATCTTCATTGAGGTTCACAGGTGTAGCTAATTATGACATTCAGGACAAAGTTAACGTTCTCAAACAGCAGGGAATGAGGGAGTTGCTTGTCATTTAGTGATTGCCTTTTATGGTGATTGTGAGTAACAACTTTATAAAGGGCTTATTTATCCTCTTGCCTAATATTCTAATTCAGGCCTACATTTCTTATGACTGAGGCCTATAGCCGACTTTTGCCCCTTCTGACCTTTTGGATAAAAGCATGCGCACTGTGTAGGTCCAACAGGAGGGAAGGTCGCGATATCATTTTTGATGATATTTAATAGTAAAGGGTGACAATGACATCAAAATAAAGCCACAAACCTTTTACATTTGATTTCTGGTATGTGAAGGTGACAGACATGACCTAATCACTTAGAACATCGAACAGGACTCTACAGTCAACTCATGAGATGATACAGGCTACCTTCAAAGAATTCGTCCATCTATACACTTCACTTGCCTCACGGAAACCAAATATGCAAGCAGTGAAACTCTATTCAGTGAATACCCACAGTCATTATTCTGACGATATCAAGTCCATTGTTCGATGTAGATGTGTACATCATCTACTATGCCAATGCTGCTAAGGCCATATGCATATTGAACGTGCTTTTGAGTAAAACACGCAAGGGGGTATATTATATTTATTGTCCCCACCAGTGCCACCTGTGGGGACAATATTGAAATCACTAGGATACTAGCAAGATTTTTCTTCTTCTTCTGCCACGAGCAGTTTCCACTGTTTCCAAGAAAACGGCTCTCTAAATTCAAAATCGACCATTGCCATCCTAAAGAGTATTGTCCTATTCATGTCTGATAAATAGAATGCTTGGATTTCCTGCTCAGACCGTCTCTCGTTTAAATTTTGCATACTAGGTCATGACGTCGTCAGATTATGCAAATTGGGTCATAAAAGTCGGTCACGTGACCTTGTTAGGGTTATCTCCGCTAGGGTTAGAATGGCGCCACTAAGTGCAGGACGGAAGTGAAGTCAGGAAGGCCGAGGAATCCCGACACAGTCAGTCACTGTGTCGGGATAACTGCGATAGGTGACGCTGTGAGGAGTTTCTACTACAACATGTACAATGCCCATCCTGTTTAAACTAGGCCCCCAATCACACAGTACTTCGAAACGACTTCATTGCTGGCCTTGGCCAGCTCTTGTTTGTTCAAAATCTACGCATTTGCCGTACTGACAAACGCACGCCTCCCTCCGTTTTGTAAAATGTAAACAAAACCACGTGTTTGGGACGGTGGAATGATGGAACAGCCCACCTGATCACGCAGTGCGGATGTAGTCATACGCGATCATTATAGGTCTAAAAATATGTCTGCATGAGTGGTGATAGGCCTACCGATGAATAATCCGCTGGGGCCATNCACCTGATCACGCAATGCGGATGTAGTCATACGCGATCATTATAGGTCTAAAAATATGTCTGCATGAGTGGTGATAGGCCTACCGATGAATAATCCGCTGGGGCCATGACACGTTTATTGGAAAGTCTGGAGAGCTTTGTTTAGGCCTAATAATCTTCGACGACAACGGAAGAAAAGGTGGCGATGCGCGGAATGATCTCTGATGCGTAGACTGGTTCACGTGCTGTCAAAATTTAGGACAGGTAGCGCCAGGCCATTCGGCCTGTGATTGGTCGAAGGTGATTATCCGCGGTGGAAAATGGCCGTGGTCAGTGTCGTGACAGTCTGCACACATCCACTCCAGCCCAGATCATTGCAAGCCTAACTTCATGAAATTTGAAATAAACCTAGGCCTATTGATCGTTTAGGCCCCTATACGTACCGGTACACAGATACAGGCCATAGGCCAGGGCCTACTCGTGACTTTCGATAGGCCTACATCATCGTCAGCTGATCGTGATTGTCCGAAAATAGAAATCCCGTGCATGCATCAATACACAATAAATCGATTGTCGGATGTGTGGTAACACGATTCACTGATTATTCGAAGCAAGCCGCAGCAGGCCCAGCCCACGCACGGCCAGACGGCAGAAAATGTCTACCCTCAATGTACGATATCAGAGAAAATGGTCATCGAAGTACGTGGTCATCCATTCATATCATCATGCACATATGGATGAGACCATAGGCTATCATGGCTAGGTAGATGGGCCATGGAGGACTGAGCAGTCAGGAACTTTTGCCGCATCGGGAGGTGACCTCCCAATCGAAAAAACTCCCAGTCGGGAGGTAATAACCGAATTGAGTTTTCGTTATCGTCGTCAGCTGATCGTGATTGTCCGAAAATAGAAATCCCGTGCATGCATCAATACACAATAAATCGATTGTCGGATGTGTGATAACACGGTTCACTGATTATTCGAAGCAAGCCGCAGCAGGCCCAGCCCACGCACGGCCAGACGGCAGAAAATGTCTACCCTGAATGTACGATATCAGAGAAAATGGTCATCGAAGTAGGCCTACGTGGTCATCCATTCATATCATCATGCACATGGATGAGCTGATGAGACCATAGGCTATCATGGCTGGTGCATCCATGACTGTCCACAGATGTCAGCAGCTGGGCTGCAACTTGCAAGATGGGCCATGGAGGACTGAGATCAGCCTAGGCCTCTGGTTGAATTTACATTGCTCTCCTGCTGCTTTCATTTTCCTTGAACAAATAAAAAAATACTTAGGCTATTTAGGCCTAATAAACTCCAGACTGCCCAGAAAGGCTTCAGCGGTATTTACACGAGCCGATTATGCTGTAGGTACGATTGTTTGTGTCAGTCGACAGAGACGTTCGACAAAAATACACCGTGTAGGCCACTACATTTCCGAGACGGTTTTGTTGTCGGTGCGTCATCGCATGCAGAAGTTGGGTGTTCTATTTTCACCCGACATCGACTGCTTCTCCCCACGTTAACCTAATGACACACGAGGTCCTACTAAGGAACGCATGAATAAATCGTCCCGTGTAAGCAGATTAGCCGATCCCGACAAATCGGTACGACAATTCTGATACAACTCTGTCATACCGGTACAACAAAATCGGCTCGTGTAGGTGCAGACATTTGGGACAGGGTCTACAGGTAACTTGATTCCATCTTTCTTGGTGGGGACAATCAAATTTGCTGTAAAGCAAATTTCAAAATTCTAGT
>NMRB01001082.1:12513-23374 GCA_002633025.1 Notospermus geniculatus | reverse complement strand
GTAGGCCAAACCATGAAACTATTCCAGTTTGATTTGATGAACTATAAATAGGAAACCAAAACGTATGTTGGTTAGAAATGATTTTCACGATCCTGTCGATCTGGAGAGGGCTAAAAATAGAAATCGGTCACCGGGTGACCTGAAAATCCTGACGTCACAGAGAGGGTTAAAAATAGAGAATCGTGGCGTCACAGAGAGGGCTAAAAATAGAAATCGGTCACCCGGGGACCTGAAAATCCTGACGTCACAGATCCAGCGGCGTTTCACGATCAATATAAAGTGTCTTACTGTGCACATATCCAAGTAGAATCCCGAACAGTCTATCCTCTTTCGTTTTTGCATACCAGCGAAGCCACAACGCAGTTAGGTCTATGCTGCAATTTCTGTGATGATCATAAATCTTCCAACTAATATAAACATAATTGAACTAAGATTTATATCAGGCAGCTAGATGCCTCTCAATACAAATTTTAATTGAATTGCCACATGTTGCATATAGAGGTTTGTACAGAAAACTAGACATAGGCCTAAATACACAAGCCATCTGTGACATCAGAGTGTTAGCCCAAGCATGTGAATTTTAAAGGGGAAATATTTTCTACCACCAGGTAATTTATGAGTGATTGCTTTCCCCTTATTTGAGGTAAATTTTCTGCACTTAACACAATAGACTTCCGGTGCGGCCATTTATTCAGTAGGAATCTACAGTATATAGGCTCTGAAGGGGGTCAGATGAAGCTGTGAAGGGCTTTTTGCGGTGGTAGTGACGATTTTGCTATTTTTTTGGCACTTTTTTACGATTTTTGACACTTGAAATTTTGGCATTTTTCCTTGAAAAAGTGCTAAAATTTTAGTGTTTTGGCCACCGCAGTAGCGATTTTCTGGTCTTCCATCTGACCCCCTTCAGAGCCTATATACTTTCGTCAACGCAAACAAACGCGCACTGACGAAGTAGGTGAGCTCTAGGAATCTCCGGATGTGCGTACAGACATTTTCTTTGTTCATCTCGCTTATATTTTAAAGGAGCACGGTATTGCCATTTTTTCTCGACAGCCGGCGCCACTGTGCCACTCTCAACCCAGGGACCAATGACGTATTGGCGAGTTGACCCGATTTCCCCCGTACATTTTGTAATGCATTTTTGTAGTACGTATTACTACCGCTAGGTGGCTCCCTCTACGTCGGCAGTCAAATAACGCATTTGAGATCCAATACCGTGCTCCTTTAATAGTCCTGGACTAAACGAAAGAGAATTTGTTTCTTGAAAAAGCGGTTTTTGTTCGCCCTTATCTCCAAATTAACCTTGAAAATACAGGGAGACATTTTGTTTCAGACCAGCCATGAAGCCCGTAATTGTCCTGACTGTCTTGCTTGCCGCCACCGTCTGTATGGCCGGACGTAAACCAAAGCATCACCTTGACGCGTCGCCGGTGGAATTAAATCTCGGTGAGATAACATTCTTCTAGCTTGGGCCGATTTTTTAAACGATGGCTAAGATAACCATCGGGTTTCATTAACCCTCAGTTGACAAACTGTTTGATAATCGAAGTGAATTTTTCGATTTTATGAATCGTAGATAGCCAAACATTCTAAAAGTCAAAAGGTTTACTTTGGTTAATTCACGGTTTGTCAGAAAAGCCGATGGTTAAAGGGACTAGGAAAATTTTTTCAAGCTTCGGTTATTACAAAATGCTAGTCTTTCATGATAAATTCCCACCGTCAATTCACTTTTTCAATTAACTGTTAATTACTGGCACGCAGACAAATCAGTCATCACCACACCATGGAGTATTCACCACGTCACTGGGAACCTCTCGCTGTATGGAGCGAGCTTGTACTTTATTATGTTGATTAGGTTCCCAGTGACGTGGTGAATGCTCCATGGTGTGGTGATAACTGATTTAACTGATTTGTCTGCGTGCCAGTAATTAACAGTTAATTGAAAAAGTGATTTGACGGTGGGAATTTATCATGAAAGACTAGCATTTTGTAATAACCGAAGCTTGAAAGAATTTTCCTAGTCCCTTTAAACCTCGTTACATGTACCTTAACTATCGTTTAAAAAATCGGCCCCTAGTCAACTAACGGCTAACCAACTTCCAAAAACGGTTGCGATATACCGGGTGACCCCCCAAAAATGGACTAAATTCAAATTCCAGCAACTTTATTAGTTTCCAAGGCACTTCACTGAAATTTTGTACACATGTGTACAAAATTTCATGCATGACAAAATGATTGTCACCTATCATTACAAAAAAAATCTTCAGCCAACATGGACTGGTTTTGTCACAGTGAAACAATTTAGTCCATTTGTCAAAAACGATAGGCCGGGAAAAATGAATTTCAGACTTCCGAATTTCAAACAACTGGAACATCCTTTATCCGGTCATAACCTCGACAACTGTCACTGGGCCGATTTAATAAACGATAGTTAACCATTGGTTATGCTTAGTCAATGGTTAACCAGTGGTTTAGGAATGGTGAATTTTATAAACAGTAGTCAGCCAGTGGCTTTCTTAACCGATGGTTTGTTAGACATCGGTCGATTTCATCAAACGGCGTTCAACAAAGCCGTTGGCTAACCATTGCTCAACATTTGAGGTTGACAAAAGATTAGTTAACCCTGCTCGGAGGCAGGGTTAGCCAATGGTTTGCTGGTGGAGCGCTGCCTGTTCATAGTTCTGTCGGAGCCTATTCAGCTTCATTTGGTGCCCGAAGGTTGACGAGTGAAAGAACTTGTGCAGATGACGTCATCACAGAAAAATCCGCCATCTTGACGGTCAAAATGACGTCAAATGACGTCGGCGACCCACGTGGTGCACTTTGTCGTCACCGCAAGTGGAGTGTGTGCGTCTTCAACCATGACGCGATCTACACGTGGCGCACTTTGTCGTCGACGTCAGCATGTATTCGGAACTTCCGAAGGCAACTGCTCGGCAATTTCCGTACGGTCGCATTTCCCCTCGGACACAATTCCAAGGCAGCCATCTTGAATGCGCAAGGATTGCTGCCCGTTTGTGAGAGTTCAAATGCGGTTCGCCTCATCACACCCTGCGCATGAACGAAATAGGTCACACAAAACGTTGCGTTATTGATCAATAATTGGCAGATTGGATGAGATACCGGTAAGTTTATAAATAATATCCCTCAAGTTATCCAGCAAATAAGTTTGAACACCTTAACAGGCCAAAATTCTGCCAAAATAGTCCCACGGTCGGTCACGTGGGTTTGTTGATAAACAATATGGCTGCCTTGCACTTGTGTCCGAGGTGAAATGTGCCGTCCAGTGGCAGATAAGCAGTTCGCCTCAGGTCGTTCCGAATGGGCTACATGGTGGACCGCCGGTCAAAAGTGACGTCATAATGAGCCACTGCACAAGCTCCATACTGAACCGACTGCGTGACCTGCAGAGAGGGCGCGGTTTTGATCGGTGTATCCGACAGATTCGGGATAGGATTAACCCTCTCGTAGAGATGAGGCGGACATTTTACTGAGATTCCGTTTTAGAAAGGACACTGTTGTTGAGATTGTCACTGAAATTGACGATGACTTATTACGTAATGACACTCGTGGATCGCCACTAACACCAATGTAACGGTTTTACTGACTTCGCGATTTTTGCAACTTATTATTTTATTCGCGTCAAGCGCAACTGATCAATGACCAGACTGAACCATCGGTTAGCCAATGGCTCCCTAACCATCGTCTTACAAACAAGTCTTTATAAAATCGAAAAATGGACATCGGTTAACCAGTGGTTTGTTAACCGACGGTTAAATGGAACCAATGGTTAACTTAGCAAACGTTTATTAAATCGGCCCACTGTAGACCAGTGATTTTTAATGTCTTGCAGCACGTGGTTATCTAGATACACACTCCGTGCTAGTAATATACTGTGGTGTCGGAGTTATGCCGGATTCGACTCCATATCCACCCATTAGGCTTTTTTCACAGTCGGCGCTGCTCTATTCATAGGGAATGCTGATGCTTTGGGCCGATTTAATAAACGATAGTTAACCATTGGTTATGCTTAGTCAATGGTTAACCAGTGGTTTAGGAATGGTGAATTTTATAAACAGTAATGACTTGACCCAGATTGTTCATCCCTCTGTCATTAGACTGTTAGTGTTATGTCCAACCCGGTGAGCACATGGTCCATGGACCATTTCATTCTTGTTGCTTAAAAATATTCTCAGTACAAGTGTATACTGTTACATATGTTCATAAAGATATTGAAGTTCCATAAAGAACCAAACAATCTGTCGTTAAGAATCGACTAATTAGTATACATGTACCTTGTGGTTTTACCGATGTAACATTGAAGTTTTGAATCTGATAGAAATGAAAATTTATGCTCTCATTTTCTCAAAAACATTCCACAGAACTGTTTGTGTTATTTGTTGTCATATTATGGATCTTTAACCCAGTTGCCTTTCAGTGTGTGGTGGTTGGAGATGAAATAAGATGAATTCGACAAGTTCCGTACTGTCTTCTGAAAAAAATTGTTAGTGTCTTCTTCAGCAGCGTGATAATACTGCCTCCATATTCATTCAGTTTCAGAAACCTAGTATTGCATGTTGGGTCCCACTGCATAACTTTATTAAGGATACACAAATTCAGTTTTCAATAGCGGTGGTATATTTTTGTGACAGAGAAGTACATGAAGTTCTCTCAACATGCTGTGGTATCTATTCTTCTTCAGGGTACTCTTTGTCAAAGAATGAAAGAATATGGGGGGATCTTCACTTCAGTTTCACATTCTGTTAATCCTCATCTGAGATACATACCGGTACTGGCTGTGCTAATCATTCCACTGGAATAGAAAAATCTTCAACCTCTGGACCCAGTCTGTATTAATTATGAAGTAATCCTGTGAAAATAATTGCTATTGTTGAAATGAATTTGTGTAGCCCTGTAGTTATGAGTTACTATTGATTCCTCTCTTGAGATACATCGAGATGTCAATATTAGTCTACTAACATGGAATGAGAAAGCATGCCTATGAAATAGTGTTACATCAATGCTAGGAGCGCGTTTCAGTCAAGGCCCAACACAAGTTGTGTCGCTAATGACTTCCAGATTTCAACCACTTGTCACTCTCAGAAGAATGTAGGACACATGTGATTCCTGATCAAGTTGAAGGAGTAGATAGTTTATATTAGCTGACAGCCACACACGTACCAAGTACCTGTAGTCTGCCTACATTACAACCATACACACAGATTTGGTGGCTATTGTGGGTTTTGCACAACTGATGAAGTACAGCATGTTTAGCTCACCTGGGGTGAGCTCATGTCGTGGGTCTGCGCGTCGTCGGTGTCCGTCGTCGTCCGTTACCAGGGCACGTTTCGTAACCAATGGAACTATTGATCTGAAGCTTGGTATATAATATACCCCAAGTTTCGTTCAGATTCGACTCTGAAATTTGGTACACCCATGTACATAATTAGCGTGTTTGTTTACTTGCCTGGGCCTCCCCGGAGTACATTTCTGAGCGATCGAGGCGCATGCTCAATAAAGCCCCATTCACGAACGCTGTTGGGTCTCACCCGTGTAAGTTTGCACCACGTGATCAGGCAAACTGACGGCAAGCAATGGCACCGACATACCAGCAGACGACATGGACGATTAGAAGATGTAAGTCGCCCTGGCAGCAATTTTATCCTCCCTATCTGCATCTATAGTTGCATTGTTAACCATTATTTATATCCAGTTTGGGTAAAAATGGTGGATTCGGCACGTTCGACGCCATTGTGTTGAAAGGCATTCTGGGATACTTCCCCAACTAATCACCTCGGCGAGGTGATTACTTCGGGCAGGCCCGACAGACCCCAGATCATGACGTCACACGAAAAAGAACGCTGATGGGTCTCACCCGGGGGAGGCCCAGGCAAGTAAACGAACACGCTAAATATATCCCTAGGTCAGGTGACCTATGACACCAAGTTTCAGTCCGATTCAATTCTTAGCTTGGCCACCAGGTGGCCAAAACTAAAGCTCAAAGTGCAGTAACTCCTGAAATGTTAACTGGATTGTCTCCAAATTTGTATCATACATGACATACTCTAGATTCGTTCTTCTAAGGTCACTTTACTGAACACCCATATGACCGCCTACCCTATTGAATATGCATGGCAAAATAAAGAACTGCTCAGTGTGACTGACAGGCGAGGAGGGAAAGGGCTATTGAAGACTGAATTATCCGACCACAGAAAGAACACGTGGTGATCAGCCTCGGACAGTTTGAAATTGATGCCTTTAAGAAGTGATTGAATAGGCCCTGTGCATAAGGCCAATACAACAGTGAATGTAACAGACACTCTTTTAATAGTGCCTGCCAACAAAGCAGTCTTTGCGACCCAGTGCAAGTAACGCAAGACTCGCTCATTGGTCAGTTATGTTGAATAGAATCAATAAATTCTTTGTATGGTCTATATTGTGGGCTGGGCCTAAACCTACAGCATGAATATATGAAGTAACCTTAGAAGAACGAATCTAGAGTATGTAAAGGGTTTTTGATTTGACCTACTTTGCAGGGCTGCAGTGGTCAAGTTCAAAATTTTGCCATTTTGGCCCTGGTCCTGGAACATTTCGATTTAACATTTGTCATTTGTTTTTCTGGTACTATCACCCAGGTGAGCACATGGTCCATGGACCATTTCACTTGGAACTATTTCCATCAAACAGTGAGTGCATTATAAAAATCATGAACATTTATTTACATGTAACAATAACTTCTTTTTACTTCTATACAAAATGCATTAATATGAGACAAATTCATGGTCAGGCCTTGGCCCACAGACCAGAAGTGAATCGAACTTAAAGGGCTACACAATATTATCACTGCTAAGACAGGTTTAATGCTATAAAAGTAGGCTAGGCCTACCGGTAGTTCAGCTTGTGCGACTCAATTAGAAAAGAACATTAACCATTTTAGCCTCTGATATGATAGGAATCGTCCTTAGTTCCAATTTTAAAATCTGTTAAAAGCATTTTTTTAATTTTAAAGGGTAATGGATAGGCCTACCTGTGTGCTTGAGTTTGGGGATATGGCCCTGAAGATTACGTTTCAGATCAAAGGGTTAAATGGCAAAACACGAGCTACCGTTTAAACCTCGAGTTCTTACAATGACAATGACCTTGAAGGAATAGGGCAACAATGACACCGTTTATGTGATGGCTAGACAGCAGAGAGCATGCTTTATAAATGATAAAACAAACACTTTAAGTGGTCTGTTATAAATAAGTGGGTAGAAATGGTAACTGACTCTTCTGACACATGTGGTACCTATCTGGACCTGTCAACTGGAGTTGCAAGACCATCGATCATCTCCGGGCTAAGACTGAACTGCCACAGTCTGGAGAGTAAAACTGTAGCATAATGAAAGTTAGATGATGCTGCAGACATTTGAACAACATGAAGTCCCCGTACTGATAGTTTTATCAAAGTGGTGTTTACAGTGTTGAGAGTTTTTTAAATGGTAAAGCTCGGAAATGTTGATTGATCTTCTGAAAACATGTATCTGGCTGCACCTGAACATCCTTATTCGGTGCAGATGTGTTGTAGGTGCATCCAGAAAGTTATCTGCGTCAAGAATGTCAAGGATTTGACCATGAGAAGCAAGAGTCTGCCGTGGTTGATACAGACGCTGTTTATTGATTACCCTTGTGTTAAAAAAACAAACTTGGCTGTCCCATCATTTTGTGATTCCTGCATCCTTTCAAGAGAAATTAACAACCTTTCCACTCTATCAATGATGACTCATGTTACTTGCTTCTTGTTGAGTCATAGAAGACTTGGTGAGTATAGAGGTCACATGTGGAAGACCACCTGTTGGATTCTGCTTAGTGCCTAGATCTGCTGATAATCTGTTATAGCTACTGGTGGGTGGGTGTGGCATCAAGAAGACCACTTGCTACAGCCTTGGGTATGGGAATATTAAGGAGGCAGTAATCCCGTATACTGCATTGGGCAGCCACTCTGCAAGATGATGGGCAATTTGACAGTTCATGGTGCCGATTTTCAAAATATGAATCTCCTTTCAAACATGCTTTGGACACTTGTAGTACCCAGTACCAGAATGTTTTTCATGACAAGCAGTCATCATTCCTCTCTATCTTACTTAGATTTCTTGATTGACCACATACAGCCTTGTCTGAACTTTTACTACTACACATTCCTAAAATGGGTCATCATACCCATTATCTAAGTAGTATTTTACTGCATACAAGTGGCATAGTAGATGGAATGAGTATATCAACAGAGATAAGAGGACACTACAGTTTGGATTTGTGATAATGCATAGGCTTGTCCTACCTGCTGCCTATCATGTCAGCATATGCACCACTGAGTACTTACCGCAATGGTTCATCCTTTGAATTAATGACTGATATTTCATGTAAATGATCATTTCATTGTCAGGCTGGCTGACTTGGTGTATGGTATGTGTGTCCACCATAACAAGAATCTTCATTGAGGTTCACAGGTGTAGCTAATTACATGACATTCAGGACAAAGTTCTCAAACAGCAGGGAATGAGGGAGTTGCTTGTCATTTAGTGATTGCCTTTTATGGTGATTGTGAGTAACAACTTTATAAAGGTCTTATTTATCCTCTTGCCTAATATTCTAATTCAGGCCTACATTTCTTATGACTGAGGCCTATAGCCGACTATTGTCCCTTCTGACCTTTTGGATAAAAGCATGCCCACTGTGTAGGCCCAACAGGAGGGAAGGTCTTACTGATATCATTTTTGATGATATTAGTAAAGGGTGACAATGACATCAAAATAAAGCCACAAACCTTTTACATTTGATTTCTGGTTGATATGTGAAGGTGACAGACATGACCTAATCACTTAGAACATCGAACAGGACTCTACAGTCAACTCATGAGATACCTCCAAAGAATTCGTCCATCTATACACTTCACTTGCCTCACGGAAACCAAATATGCAAGCAGTGAAACTCTATTCAGTGAATACCCACAGTCATTATTCTGACGATATCAAGTCCATTGTTCGATGTAGATGTGTACATCGTCTACTATGCCAATGCTGCTATGGCCATATGCATATTGAACGTGCTTTTGAGTAAAACACGCAAGGGGTATATTATATTCACATGTAGATGTCAAAGATATGTACCGTACCAGCAAGTTAAAATCATTCATTATGACAGTATCTGATAGGTTTATGTCCATGTAGATAGAATATGGCCATTTCTGATCTTTGGCATGTCTTGAGCACACCGTATATGCAAATATTTTTGCTTGTAAAAATTCTCGCAAAAATTGTGAAATCAAAATTTCGCCGTGAATATTAATGCACGCATAAAAGTTTCCCCCAACAATCCAGTCAGTTCCCTTCCCTGCCCTTGAATCGAACATTAATCCCCGCAAAACAGAAGAAAAAAATGTTCAATTCGTGCGTATATGGTAGATGGTTAAATTCCTTCCATGATATGGTTATCGTAATAATCATCTGTTAAGTGAGGTGAACTGTTGAGGGTGTTAAAAACATGGAGTCATATTCTGAATCACAGAGATAAAATCCATTATTTAAAACTTGAGAAGGTTGCCTTCAATTTGATGTTTTATCAAGAGGACACTTGAAAAAGTGGTTTACTATGTCTGTGTCTTATATCAGCATTCCAAGATCGCAAATCACATTCTTCTGTAATTGTGTTACTTGTGCAAGATTTGGTGGAAAAGTAATGATTAACCTCTACATGAGTAGTTAGTTGTGTTAGATTGGGTAAAATACAATAGTTGGAATGCACCGTGGGATATACATGTATCACGACATTTTGTCCCTGACAAACCCAAAGTAGGGCTTGTCCAGACTGGTTGAGAATTAGGCCCACATGAAATGCTGTATTAGTGTTTGACCCGTACATGTAGAACTTCAGGCAGTGTACATACAGGCATATTTCACCAATATGCTGAAGAGAATATAGGCTTTGGAATATTATATGGGTTGTTTATCTTGAGAGAATTTCTTGAATGTATTTGAATGGTAATGTTGTTCCTCATAATAATCCTGTTATGTATGTTTGGTGATTTCTTTAACACATATCGAGGTATATGCTCTATGTTTGCTGAAGAAGATGAACAAAAAATATTCAATGGAGCGAATTGCCTAAGTCAACTTTCATCATGAACTATGAGTATTTAGGCAATAATAATGTTGGCCTCAGGTCATTTAGTAGGCCTACATGTAGGTCATTCTGGTATGAAATTTAGGAAATGGCCTAACATAGGTTTTAGTAGTGAAATCTTACATTACTAAGACGAATTTGACGGACTCTTTGTTTATCAGTAAGGATATTCAGTGTGGTGACTCAAATCTGAGTGTACGCATTGTAAGTGCTTCCTGTCTAGCAGACGACACATTTTAGCTTAGAACAATTACCTATATCGTTCAAATAAAAGCGCATATGCAGGAACTAAAACCGTGGAGACGAAGAGACAGCTCTACCATAATGTAAGACAGGCATGAATCGGCTGTTGTATGCTGTAGTGAAGCCATATACACAAGAAAGGTGTGTTGAGACAAGTAAATTGCAATTTTTTCAACTAAATAGGCATCGACCCCAAATTAAACTCATACATTGTTGAAGATGATATTATAATACAGGTATATGACCAATAATTGACCCATAATATGCGATAACACTTCCAAAAATCGGGAATTTGCAAAACTGAGTGTACGCATTGTAGGACTGCCTGTCTGAACGAGTGTACGCATTGTAAGACGACACAAATTGTTTCAAAAAATACTGAGCCGATTTAGCTATTCTGCCAAGGTGTTAGCTCAATGAATTGGACCCAAGCATTCATTTAAATGCACTCCTATCAACT